>JAPFRF010000024.1:11237892-11363722 GCA_029282475.1 Phrynocephalus forsythii
GGCTCTTCTCCTGCAAAGCACAATGGAGGAATTGAACTTCCAACCTCTGGCTCCAGAACCAGATACCTAATTCACAGAGCTATCCAGGCAGCTCTATGATATAATTACAAGAAATAAAATCAATTAATTCCACTAACAACAGTGCAGGCAAACCACTATTACTATATACAATATTATGTTTTTTTTTTAAATTCTCTTTTACAGTCAGAGCACCTTTGGGAAATCATTAAACCAACTCTTCTTTGGAACAGCATTCAGCAGATGACTTTAAGCCAGCATGTCCAAAGTCAGGCCCAGGAAGCCAAGTGCAGCCCCAGTGACTGGCAGCTTCTTCTTCCTGCTTTCTCAGCCTGTCACACATCCCCGCCAGCTGGCCTCTCCCTATACCGGATGGAGATGTCAGCTTGCAGTTTTACAGTTTGCCTGCCCTCCCTGCCTCCATCTGTCCCCCCCACCCCCCAGCCACCTGCCCAGCCTACCCACCCCCAGCTCCCTTGCTGCAGTGTCCTCCCTGCCTCCTTGCATGTTGTAGAGACTTGTCCAAAGTCCGGCCCGGGGGCCAAACACGGCAGAATGGTCGGCCCACACACATTTTCTCTTCACCAAATCTGGCCCTCCTTGGAAAAAATTTGGACACCGCTGCTTTAAGCAGACTGAGAGGGCATTGGCCTCTCCAGTTTCTAGATAAACAAGTCTAGAAACAATGCATTAGAGTCTCACCTGCCACCGCTCTTTCACGGAGGTTTGCTGGTTCCGGAGGAAGTCCTCGGCCAGGGCCACCGCCTGGGAACACGTGCCCGGCCCTCCTGCCCGGATCCAGCCCTGGAGCTCCGAGGGAAGGCTGGCCAGGAATTGCTCCAGGATCAGCAGCTCCAGGATCTGCTCCTTGCTGTGTCTCTCCGGCCGCAGCCACCGGTGGCAAAGCTCCTGGAGTTGGCCGTGAAGCCTCCGGGGGTCTCCCACCTCCTCCGGGCAGGAGAAGTGCCGGAAGTGCTGGCGCTGCTTCTCCATCCCCAGGGCCTCCGCTCGCAAGATGGCGGCCTTCACTTTCTCATAATCCCCCTGATGGGTCGCATCCAACCCCTGAAAGGCCTCTTCCGCTGCTCCGCTCAGGGCTGGCATGAGCCGGGCCGCCCACTCTCCTCTGGGCCACCGGCAGGCTTGGGCCACTTGCTCAAAGGAGGCCAGGAAGGCCCTGGTATTGTCCCACGGGGCTGCCATGTCTTGAGTCACTGAGTGCTCCTCTGCCGTGTGGACCGGCTGCAGCGTCGTGAGGAATCCTTGCCACTGGGCTTCCCAGTGCTCTTGCATCCTGTTAGATAACCCCTCTTTGACCCCCAGCGAAGGTCCTGGTCCAGGTTGCTCTGCTACATCTTCAGGCTGGAGGATCCCGTTCGTTTTTTCGGGTCTGATCAACTGTTCCTCCAGTTCCAGCCCCGCCGACCTTTCCCACTTCACTGCTTTTTTCATCCTTCTCAAACCTGGAACGAAGAGTGTTTCCCAGTAAGCCCTCCGCTTCTAGAATATACAGTGGTACCTTGTATAAAGGAATTAATTCGTTCCAAATGAAATTCTGTTAAGCACATTTTCCTTTATACAAATTTCCCATAGGAATGCACTGAAAATGGAGTAATAATCCCTAATCACGACCACTTTTATGTTGTATGGATTTGCCCCATAGGCAATTCTGTTAAGCAGATTTCCCCTATCTCCAGAATTTTTTATGTTGTACAAATGTTATGTTATACAAACCATTTGGTATATGAGGGCCCACTGTATTAATAATCATCATGTGCCATCAAGTGAATTCTGGCCCTTCCCAGGTAGAGAATACTCAGAAGTAATTAGCCCTTCCCCAAGGGACCACAGGCTGCCTCTCATCCCAGGAGGCCCAGCAGGAACTCAAACTCCCAACCTCCGGCTCCAAAGCCAGAGATTTAAACCACTCAGAACTCTCCAGGCAGCTGCAGAATAGATCAAGAGCCCAACACACGAACAAAAATCAATTTTAACCATTAAAAAAGGGAATAAGAAGGGGCTTTTTAAAAAATAAAGCACCAAGAATTTACTGTATCCAACTTGAGGTCTCCTGCCTTGGGCTGGGGGTTGGGACTAGACTAGAAGACCTCTACAGTCCCTTCCAACCTTACAATGGTTCTATATCCACTGATTCATTAACCACTCCTTTAGTTATCCATGGTTGACAGAAGAAAAAAAATTAAACAATCCAGAAGCCGCAAAGCAAGCTACTGTCATAAAGAGCAACTGGAAAGCAAGCTACAGTACTGTCGCAAAAAGCAGCCATAAAGTAAGCTACTGTCACAAAACAGCAGTTTGGGGTTTTTCTGGTGTTCTCTCTTATCCACGGTTTTCATTATCCATGGGAAGGCCTTGAACTGATCTCTGGTAGAGAGCGGGGTCCTACTTTATTTTTACAAGAAGGGAGATAGCCAGAGCAAGTGAAAAACGTCACAATCCAATGGGTTAAAAAGCAAAGGCAGCTAAAAATACAATTCTATGCCTATTTGGGGAAATTTTGCAAACCCCTGTTTGTTTCTTTCCAAACCTGTTGGGAGAACAGCTTTGGGGTCAGAGGAGGCTCAAGAACGAGGCTTGAACACAGCAATAAGAGCTGAGATGAAGGGGGGGATGAATCTATGGGTCGGCTATGGGGTGGGACTGAGGCACCCCAGCCTTGAACTCACTTCGCAGCGGGGAGCGGAGAAGGAAGGAAGGAAGGAAGGCGCGCATCTGCAGTCTTATGGCACTCTTTGCTCAGGGGTAAGCCTAAGCAAACTTGCATGCAGGATCGGAGCCTCAATGGTGCAGAACAGGTCATGCCGCCCCACCCCAGGCACAAAAAGGCAGAGCTCCACGGACACCCCTCCCCACCCCACCCCACCCCCAAAGCCAGCATTACCGGGAGGGACGAGGAGGCCGGTGCGATCCTTGGGAAGGCCCGCTTGCAAAAGGGAAAATGCAGCTTTTGGACCCACACCCACACCCCGGCGCTGGGCGCCTGGCTGGCTGGAGAGGCAACTACAGGCGAGGGAAGACCCGGGGAAACCTCCGCCTCCTTCCTCTTCCTCATCCTTGGAGGATCAAGACCCACGACCGCCCC
The DNA here is from genome assembly GCA_029282475.1 of Phrynocephalus forsythii. Lineage (NCBI taxonomy): Eukaryota > Metazoa > Chordata > Lepidosauria > Squamata > Agamidae > Phrynocephalus > Phrynocephalus forsythii. Next base: position 11,241,014 of record JAPFRF010000024.1, read on the forward strand.
CTCCTGGGCGACCGAAAAAGACACCTTTCACATTTCCTGCATATATTGTGTGTAGTGTATAGTGTACAGTGGAACCTTAACTTACATGCTGCTTGACTTGCATCATATTTGACTTGCAGCAAGAAGGGGCCTGTTTGATTTGAGTCGCAGGCTTTGACTTACAGCTCGGAGCCCCAGCGCAAGGCACCGGAATAGGGCGGCAGCCACAACCCAGCATCGTGGCTGCCGCCTCCAAACTGCTCCTGCCTTCTTCCTCTCCTCCGGCAGCGGCGGCTTCGGCGAGGCCAGCTCAGAGCACCTGGAGCTGGTCCTCGGGCTCACCGAAGCCGCCGCTGCTTCCGGAGGAGAAGAAGGGCCGGGAGCTCGGGGCTGGCCTCACTGGTTAGACAGTCGGCTCAGTCTTGTAAAAAATCTGGCTGCAGAAGTCTGGTCCACAATAGAAGCATTTTAGTTGGGGAGCTGTACAGTTGTGGGACTCTAATGGTAAGCATAGGGTTGTTCAGAACTTGGAACGTCAGGTTATAAATCAGTAAAACTTAAATGTTAGACATTGTTGCTATGAACATTAAAAAGTGGAGGCGTATAACTTGTGGATTATAATTCCACTGCCGCCTCCTCTCTTTGAAGAGACATTTCATTTACATCCCCAGAAGGAATCTCCTATCCCAGTCAAATTTGTGTTAAATTGCTGTTTTCGGGGGTCTTTTTCATCATCTGGAATGGATTAATCCACTTTCCCATTACTTTCTATGGGAACAGTTCGTTTGACTTAAGGCATGTTTGACTTATGTCTAGACCTCTGGAACGGATTAATGACGTAAGTTAAGGTTCCACTGTATAGTGTATAGTGTATTGGTTATTTTAAGAGAGAGGCATACAGCAGCTGAAGACAGGTGGACCTTGTAATGAGGTAATGCCTAGTGGGGTTAATTGGGGGGTGGAATTATGGGTATTTATGGAATGTATGTTGTGTTATGTATGTAGTTTGTGGAATAAAGAAGTCTACCAGAGCTTGCTGTCGTGTATGGACTCACTACATAATACTGGTGAGGAGGGGGATTTTTTTTTTTGCTTGCCTGCAGAGGGTATGTTAGAATAAGCTGCCGGTGGGAGAATTGTGTGGAGGAAGAGCTGGAGGAATGGCTACAAAGGGACTGTTGGAGCCTTTTGACCCAGCTGTGACGGACTGGGAAACTTATATATCAAGGTTTGAGTTTTATCTTGCTGCTAACAAAATAACAGAAGCGGAAACGGTCAAGGCCACTTTCCTCAGCTTGGCTGGCTGGTCTGCATGCCTTTGAAATAGTGAGAGCGCTGTGTGCACCGACCCCATTGAAGGATGTTACGTTTGAAACCATTAAAGACAAGCTACGAGAGCATTTTGCGCTACTCTGGCCGGTTTGCAGTAATAAAGAGTACTGTGTAGAAATTATAAGCTAACAATAACCAAACAGAAAGAACATAAAGCTAAAAAGTTAATTTAAAGGTAAAAATATGTTAATAGTATAGAACGGATGCAATCAGGCTAACCAAATAATAGGCTTCACAGGCTCCCAGACCTCCGATGGTATCACCGTATCCTGCGGCAGGGAGTTCCACAGACTAAAAACACGCTGGGTTAAAAAAAAATCTTTTTTGTCTGTTCTCACTCTCCCAGCCCTCAATTTGAGTGGATGTCCCCTAGTTCTGGTATTTCATGAGAGGGAGAAGAGTGTCCCTCTATCCACTTTACTCATGCCCTGCATTATTTTGTACATCTCAATCATATCCCCCCCTCAGGCGCCTTTTTTTCCAGACTACAAAACCCCAAATGTTTTAGCCTTTCCAGCCCAGCCCAGCATTCATTTGAGTCGCTCTCTTCTGCACCTTTTCCAGTTCCACTATGTCTTTTTTGAGATGCGGTGACCCACCTCTTGACTTTGATTTTTACTCTGGCAGGCTTTTCAAAAACATTCAACAGAAGAGGGGCTGATAGCATTACCTTTTTATATCTAAATGCCACCCTTTTTCATCTGTTTTGAGATGGTATGATAATTTAGTTTCATGTTCTTGGCACTGATTATGTTATGGTTCTTTTGCCGCACTTATTGCCCTGAACCACTGGTTAGATGGGCAGTACAGAAATTAGTCATAGAATCATGGAAGGGGGCAACAAGGCAATGAAGGCCAACCCCTCTCTCCCGGCTCCAGGCAGGAATCCATATTAAAGGATATCTGCCGGGGGGGGGGTTGTCCAAATATCTCTTGAAGGCCTCCAGCATTAGAGTGCTCACCAACTCTGGAGGTCAGGGGTGCCACTGCCGTAGTGCTCTAACAGTTAGCAAGTTTTTCCTGATATTCAACCAAAACCTGGGCTCTCTTAGTCATACAGAAAGACAGACAGAGATACGTAGGCAGGCAGGCAGGCAAGTAGAATGAACAGACAGACAGACAGACAGACAGACAGACCATAAGAAAAGCCATGCTGGATCAGGCCAAAAGGCCCATCTAGTCCAGCTTCCTGTATCTCACAGTGGCCCCACCAGATGCGTCTGGGAGCGCATGAGATTAGATATCTGTCTCCTGATACCACTCCCCTGCATCTGGCCCTTGAAGTACCCCGGTTTTAAGCCTGGAGAGTAAACATCTCCATCATGGTTTGTAACCTGTGATGGACTTTTCCTCCAGGAATCTGTCCAAACCCCCTTTGAAGGCATCCAGGCTAGAGGCCATCAACACATCCTGTGGCAGGGAGTTCCACAGACTAACAATGCGCTGGGTAAAAAAAAAAAAATCTTTTGTCTGTTCTCACTCTCCCAGCCCTCAATTTGAGTGTATGTCCCCTAGTTCTGGTATTTTGTGAGAGGGAGAAGAGCTTCCCTCTATCCACTTTACTCACGCCCTGCATTATTTTGTACGTCTCAATCATATCCCCCCTCAGGCGCCTTTTTTTCCAGACTAAAAAGCCCCAAATGTTTTAGTCTTTCCAGCCCAGCCCAGTAATCATTTGAGTCACTCTCTTCTGCACCTTTTCCTGTTCCACTGTGTCTTTCTTGAGATGTGGTGACCACCTCTTGACTTTGATTTTTATTCTATGAGGCATCATGTTGAAGTAAAACAAAAATCTTCCAATGAACCATGACGCTTCTTGCACTTGACGAAGCAAGCCCCAGAAAGGTTGAATCAACCCCATCATCTTCGTCCTGTAGAGCTGGAAGGAACCTATGGGTCACTGAGTCCAGTCCCCATTAAGGAGCCACTGAGGGGAGCCCTAAACCCCAGAGTAATCTAGCAGTTCACATCATGTCTTTATAAATCTTTGAGGCTGCCATCCAGGGCAGGAGGATACAAGTGAGAAGGGTTCAATGGGATCAGGTCCGATTCAACACACTGTATGTAGTGGTTAGATAGATAAAACTATTTATTGCATAATCGTCAGATCATTGCAAACAAACCATATTATCATGCCATATTAATCAGTATGGTTAGAATAGGGGGCTAGATTTGGAAGCTTTGGGTTCAAATCTCTTCCTTAAGTAGCCACCGAACTCACTAGGTGCCTTCGAGTCACCCTCCTCCCCTCTCACATCCAACCTCACAGGGTTGTTGTGAGGACCAGGTGGGGAGAAAGGAGCCACCTACACCGTCCTTGAGCTCCCTGGAAAGAATTGGTGAACTGAAGGAACAGGAACAGGATTTGGGGTTGAACCCTAAGGACAACCTCCGGGTTGGAGAGAGAGGCAGGATATCTCTCAATACCATTTGCAGCAAGTGAAGACATCTGCTTGGGAATACCTTGAAGCAAATGGTAAACCGCTGTGTGAGACAGAATAGTGGACTGGATGGGCTCTGGCCTGTTCCAGCAAGGCTGTTCTTATGTTCTTAACCCATAGCCATACATGGACCAGAGAAGCAGCTTTAGGGCAAAATAAGCCTTTTTTAGTCTCGCTGCCTCTACGGCTCAGAAGCATAAGAACATGACATAATAAGAGCCCTGCTGGATCAGGATAAAGGCCCATCTAGTCCAGCTTCCTGTATCTCACAGTGGCCCTACCAAATGCCTCTGGGAGCGCAAGAGTCTAGATCTCTATCTCCTGATACCACTCCCCTCCATCTGGCCCTTGAAGTACCCTGGTTTTAAGCTGGGCGATTACACATCCCCATCATGGTTTGTAACCTGTGATGGACTTCTCCTCAAGGAATCTGTCCAATCCCCTTTGGAAGGCATCCAGGCCAGATGCCATCACCACATCCTGTGGCAGGGAGTTCCATAGACTAACAACGTGCTGGGTAAAAAATTATTTTCTTTTGTCTGTTCTCACTCTCCCAACCCTCAATTTGAGTGGATGTCCCCTAGTTCTGGTATTTTGTGAGAGGGGCAACAGCGTCCCTCTACTCACTTTACTCATGCCCTGAGTAAACCAGAGTACTGCCTGCAGGATCAGTCCCCTGCAACATACAGTCTTCTCCACCTCTTGCCACCGCCAAAAACTTTACCCGGTCCTCCTATCTCCCCTCCCTTCCTAAGCTCTTTATGACAGTGTTACAATATACAATGCCACCTAGGGGCTCTCTAGGAGCTGAACTCAGAGGTCAGATTCCATAGAGTCCCTGCCATTGGGTCAGCCCGTCGCAACGAGCCCACTCTGAGCGGGGAACAGACCGCCTCTAATAGAAGGGCGTTCTGGTCATTGCTGCGTGTGGAACTCTATGGTTCCTTGCCCTTCTGAAATCTCTGTAGCGGGGAAAGCGATGGTCCCGTATATACAGTGGTAACTGGTAGAATTAGACGAAATCCCCTAATTGGGGAGAATGGTAGAAGAGAGAGGGATGCTACCTTGAGAATAATTTTTAAATTCAAAAATATAAAATCAATTGTGTTCTAGATAATTAACTAGCAATTATGTGGAACAATCTGTGACAATTCTCAGTTTTCCTGGTGAATTTATCTGGAAGTTGAGTCATGGCAACTGGACTTCTTTTCTTGAGAGACTGAAACGTTTCTCTGCTCAGTCCTCCATTTTATAGTTCACTTGAACCTCATGTCACCCTGGTCTGAAATAGGCTCATAAGATGGACAATGGCATGAACAGGGTAGAAAAGCTATTATAACAGTGGTTCCTAACCTTGGGAAATCCACAAACCCCTGCCAGCAGAGGTGGAGGCTTCCTGGATTCGTAGCCCAAGAACAGTTGGGTTGCCCAAGGCTGAGACAAAATAAATTACCCTCAACATTCCTGGTACCTTTAAAAAAGTGGGACAGGCACAAGGTTCAGAATAATTACATCCACGCCCAAGGCTGAAAGAGTTATCAGCAGTCAAGAATTTGGCAGGGCCTTCTTGGCTGCTCCACTTGGACTCTGGAACTCCCTCCCACTAGAGGCCAAGACTGCTCCATCTCTGATGTCTTTCCGGAAACAGGCAAAGATCTTTCTCTTCAGGCAAGCTTTCCCTGAATGATGGATTACCTATTATGTGTCATTGAAGCAGCACTTACTTTATTTCAATTTTATTATTGTACACTGGTTCTGAGCGAAGCATGGATTCAAAAATATTCAAACTTTTTTTTTGACAAAAAACCCTTTAATTTTACACAGTTTACAACACCTCACAAAATTTCCCTGTTTCGCCACAGGTAATATTCTGAAGAAAATAGATGCCAGTAGCCCATGAAGGGTTCAAAAGTAGCCCGCCAGCCATCAGTAAAAAATGTGAGGCGATAAGTTATCCATCCTGTTGCTCTACTTACATTTTTTGTTTTAATAATGAGCATATGCTCATAACAGATAAAATTCATAAGTATTGGTTTTAGTGTAGTAGCCCTCAGGCACTTTCGTCCGGAAAATGTAGACCTCGGCCTGTTCAAAGCTGGACAGCCCTGAACTAAAGGAACTGTAACCTTGGAAACCATATTTGCCGTTTCTTTCTTTCTTTACTTTCTCTCTCCCCCACCCCCAAGGCATATCCCACTGGAATCCCAAGCCTCATACTAATTGATCAGGACACAGTTTCAAAAGGCCATGAGTGAGATCAGAGTAACAAGCAAGGAGATTGTACCCAACAGATAGAAGCATCACAAGTGTCCCCTTGGTGGCTGCACACAGGAAGCCGCTGTATCTGATTCCTTTGATATGTGACTCGGGTCTCCTTTGTGGGTTGTGAAGCTCTGCCCATCCTTCGTGGGCACATCAAAACGTGGACATTGTGCCCCAGTCAGCATTTGAGGCAATCTTGATGTCGCATGTTCACGGCTGCAGACATTAACATTGTATATTGTATATCCCTTGAAGATTCTCAGTCATCCAGGTGAGTTTATCTGGAAGTTGAGTCATGGCTACTGGACTTCATTTTTTTGAGAGACAGAAACATTTCGCTGTTCATCCAAACAGCTTCACTGGTCTGACCGATGAAGCTGTTTGGATGAATAGCGAAACATTTCTATCTCTCAAAAAATGAAGTCCAGTTGCCATGACTCAACTTCAAGATATATTGTATATCCTGCCACCACTATTCTGAGGTGCAAACAAAGCAGAAGCAAAGACCCAACACCACCAACTCTTTCGGTTTTTTATTTTGGAAAAAACCCTCTAAAGCTGTTTTGTGTGTGGGAAAAGGAGAAATTGTCTATCCATTATCATGAGTATCCTGAGAGTGCTGGAATGAAAAAAATTCACAAGGAAATCAAAGTGTTGAGGACAACAGCACCCATTTACATTCAATTCATAGTCTAGTACAGTGAATCCATTTGAAAATTTTGTATTCTCTCTCTTTTTGGCTACTCAAATGTCCAAATGAACTCTATTAGAATTTTCTCTACTCAATTTTTATTCCCCTCTGTGTTTTTCATTTTGTTTACCGACTATATGTTGGTATCTGCCTCCTCAGACAGTAATTTTCCTTGGATTCTTTTTATTGATTTATTTAAGAACTCATCACTCTTTTTTAATTAAAGAGGCATTGAAGGAAAACAAAAAGGGGAGACAACAAAAATGCTTTTATCCAAAACAGATAAAGAGAAACTCAGATCAGGCTTAAAGGGTTTTGTCTTGCTATCATGAAGTCATTGCCTATTTATAATCAGATATTTGCACTTTAGGTTCAATCTTGCTTTGAAAGAAATAATAAAATAAAATAAAAAGTGAAAATAACCCCAGAGTAACAGTGGCTAGTGGCTGTGAGAGACAGCCAGCACAAGGTAGAGTACAGTGGACCCTCGTATAACAAACGGTTTGTATAACATAAAATTTGTACAACATAAAAAATTCACCTATGGGGCAAATCTGTACAACATAAAAATGGGATCACTCTGTTTTCAATGCATGGGAAATTTGTATAAAGGAAAATTTGCTTAACATAATTTCATTTGAAATGAATTAATTCCTTTATACAAGGTACCACTGTACTGTAGTTCACAGATACAAAAATGATTCAAACTACATCAAATTTACACCTGTATTAAAATTGTAATCAATGGCTCTCTCTCAACCTAATCAAATACTTTGCTTTCAATAAAATAAAATAAAAACATTCCTGGGTCAAAAAATAAAAATAAAAAAATGTACTTCCAAGTGTGTTATGCTGTCCTTAAAAATTGATTGAAAATGAGCTAAATCATTCAAATATCCCTTCTTTAATAAAGAGATTAAACAGAATTAGAAATGGGGTGGATTAATGGCAGCAAAACTTGGTAGCAGACCAGTTGAGATAATTGTGTTACGGATGTTTTTACTGATTTCCCACCAGGGTGGGAGAACAGAACCTGCCAGTATCATTCACAGATGCTCTAAAACCTTTCTGAGGGAGAAAATGTCTGGCATTCAGGAGTTTTGCGATGTATCAGTTGAGGGGGTTCTCTGAGGCCTGATTAATATGCTTCTCTGAGAAAAGTTTTGCCTTCACTTCGGGGCACTGAAAGGGCTTCTCTCCCGTGTGGATCCTCTGATGGTCCTTGAACCTATTCCTCCAACTGAACCTCCTCCCACAGTCGGGACATTCATACGGTTTCTCTCCCATGTGGATCCTCTGATGGTCCTTCAAACTATCCCTTCGACTGAACCTCTTTCCACATTCGGGACATTCGTACGGTTTCTCTCCGGTATGAGTCGTCAAATGACTCCTCAGGTGTGGTTTCTGACTGAAGCATTTCCCACACTGAGAGCATTCGTATGGTTTCTCTCCCGTATGAATCCTCAAGTGCCCTGTCAGGTGTATTTGCTGTCTGAAGCATTTCCCACACTGAGAGCATTTGTACGGCTTCTCCCCCGTATGAATCCGCTGATGGATCTGCAATGATTTTCTTTGGCAGAAGGAATTCCCACACTGAGAACACTTGTATGGCTTCATTCTGGCTCTGGCATGGATGCCTTGGTGTGTTTTCAAATCTTCTCCCAGACTGAAGCATTTTCCACACTGGTAACACTTGTGGGGCTCAGATCCAGTATGAGTCCCCTGATGCTTGTTCAGATTCCTTCTCGTACAAAAGCACTTCCCACACTGGTGACATTGGTACGGCGCCACACCAGTATGAGATTTCTGGTGGATCATCTCATTTCTTCTCTGAAGGAAGTGCTTCCCACACGGAGAACATTCAAACCCCCTTCCCTCACTCTGAATTCCTTGAGTTCCCCCACATTCGTGAGAATCCTGATCTCCTTCCACATTTTCCAAGCATTCAGGATGAATCGGCGCTGTTGCCCCTCCCTGTTGTATCTCGTAGGATGCATTTTGCTTGAGTGTTCCTTCAGCCACTGCACTTTCATTGTGGTTTTCTCTGTCAGGTTCTGATTTGCAAGGATACTGCTGGCTACGCTCAACGCTGGTGGGTTTCCCCTCCCTGGTATGTATTTGGGAAGGCTGCCAAACAGTAGCTGTAAGATGGTCCCTGAACTCATTATATTCATGGCCACTCTCAGCTGATGGATCCTCTGTAGGGCCACATCCACCCGCACTGATCTCCACTTTTTTCAGCAGGTTCACACTGATTGACCGGGTAGCAGTTCCGGGGATATCTACTGGCTCGTTCCCTCCCCACGGAGATGTCTCCATCTTGATCAGATTTCCCTTGGAATTGTCTGAAAAGAGAGAACAATTTTACTCGTTGCTAAACTAAAGAAAGGCTCTGGAGCTCGTGGTTCCCAACTGTGGGTCCCCAGATTTTTGGCGAATACAAGTCCCATAAATCCAGGCCAGCAGAGCTAGTGGTGAAGGATTCTGAGAGTTTTAGTCCAAGTACATCTGAGGACCCAGTTTTGGGAACCACGGTTCTAGAGGCCTTTCCTCCCAAAAAAGCGAACCTAATCTCCATTTCCCCTGCTTTTTATTGCAAGCAATTTCTCTCTGCTTTGCCCAAGATCTTCACTGTTATTTCTGTCAATTTTTATGGGTAGTTTTCACATCACAAAATGTCAAATACAATGATTTTTTTATAAACATTTGTTTCCGCTGCAACAAGAGTCCCTGATTTTTTAAAACATGGAACTCCATCTTCTTCAGACTAGAAGCTAAAGAACTGGAACAATTAACACACTACAGAAACTTGGTAAGTGATATATCCTCCTTGTGCAGATGAAATGTACTCATAATGGACTTATTTGGACTTATTTTCTTGTGGGATCAAAAGGTTTTCCTACTCATCCATGTCGCTCCTCTTGTGTTTTGATCCCAGGTGTTTTGAGTGGTCAAGTCTCTGCCTTAGTGTTTTTGTGGTTTTGAAGGCAACAGGTATGTGATGTTTGCCAAACAGCCATTTAAGCTTTTCAGACACTCCAGCCATGAAAGGAATGACCAAGTTCTTCCATCAGCTCCAAGTTTCAGGCTGATCTACTGTTCTTCTGGGTTGGCATGTCCAAACTTCGGCCTTCCATATGTTACGGACCACAACTCCCACAGTCCTTTGCCATTGGCAAGACAGGCTTGGAATTCTGGGAGTTGTGGTCCAAAACATCAGGAGGGCCAAAGTTCGGACATGCCTGTAGTAGATGAAGTCCAATGTGGGGTTATGATTATTTTAGGATTCTATAACAGCAAAGATCTCCTTACCCAAAGAATTTGTGTTCTTGCCATCTTCTTGCAAGACTTGCCAGAATACGATCTGATTGCCTGGTTGGGTCGGATCCTGGTCGCCCTTGAGCAGAAGTGGGCAAACTTCCTTGGGGATCGTCGCTCCCTGGACACATGGAAAAAGGGAGCCACGTCTCCTTTCAGTTAAATGAAAGCAAAGTGTGTTGCTCATATACAGTACCACTCCCTTAGAGTATAAGGCACTCTCAGGGCCCTTTACAAGTAATTCTGCAGGCTACATATTGCTCACCCTCACCCCCAGCCAGCTAGGTACTCATTGTACCAAACCTGGAAGGATGGAAGGCTGAGTGAACCTGAAACCTGTCTCCCAGAATTGAACCCCAGGTCACTAGGATAGATAAAGCTGCAGGACAGTCATTTAACCACTGTGTTGGGAAACTCTTTTTCATGACATGGTTAAGGCTATTAAAAAGAAAGCTGAAGCAAAAAAAATTCACAGGAAACTATACGACTGACAGCTATGAGTCCACTAGAAAAGTTTCCAGGGAACACATTTTTGAAAAAGATGATTTTGGTCGTAGGATTTTGCAATGCCCTAGGCATGAGGATGCAAAATCTTATTTGCACCACCTCAGTTTGAGGTTCCAGCTGCAATTATGTTTAAAGGAGGGAGGATAAACGGGAAACATTCTCCCTGCTCTGTGAAATTCACAACCCACAGAGATGGGTCTATAGTAGGACCATGAGGGAGCAATCCCTATCCAACCCCTATGGATGTCAGAAAAACATATGGCACATGGCTTGGTTACCTCCAATTTGGATTATTGTAATGCACTCTATGGGGAACAGCCTTTGGAAAATGTCTGGAAACTTCAGCATGTCTCAGTTGGATTTTTATCTGGAGATGGTGGTTACAGAGACCACATAATAACATACCCATTTATTAGCTGCTGGGCTGTTTTCCTAAACAACATGGGTTCCTAAACTACCTTGGGACCATGACTCCCTAGAGGAACCTCTCTGGGTTTTAGGATCATCAAGGGAGGCCTTCCCCTCCCTTCCAGCCACCTCCTGGGAGCCTTCGGTGGGATACTGGAGGGGCCTTCTCTGGTGTTGGTCCATGACTGTGGAACTCCCTCCCACTGGAGGCCAAACTGGAACCATCTTTACAGTCCTTCTGAAAGCAGGCAAAGACCTTTCTCTGACAGACAGAAAGTGGTCTGTTGAATTCTGGGTTGATTTTTTTAAAATGTGCTTGAATAACAATATCTATCTATCTATCTATCTATTTTAGAGAATTTTTACCCCACCTTTCTCTTGGAAAAGAGCCCAAGGTGGCTTACAGTAATCAGGGATAATATACAGTCCAGTACAATTAAGATATCTTCAAGTATTTGAGAACAAGGACTTGAGGGACATCTTACAGCATTAATAGACAACATTAGATACGTCTCTACTAGTTTTAATAACATGTTTTAATACTCTGCCGAATTTAGCTTTTAATACTGCTTGTTACTTCTTGAGAAGAAGAATGTTAATGAAGATAAGGTAATTCAGGCAACAATAAAATTGGATAACATTAAACTGGCCATGAAGGTGTGCTATGACTTGTCTCACCCTAAACCACGTTCCACGTTCTCTTGGGAAACACACAGTAGCTCACCTGAAGCTCTGTCCTGTCGGTCCCTTCCTGGCTCCGGAGGAAGTCCTCAGCCAGGGCCACCGCCTGGGAACACGTGCCCGGCCCTCCTGCCCGGATCCAGCCCTGGAGCTCCGAGGGAAGGCTGGCCAGGAATTGCTCCAGGATCAGCAGCTCCAGGATCTGCTCCTTGCTGTGTCTCTCCGGCCGCAGCCACCGGTGGCAAAGCTCCTGGAGTTGGCCGTGAAGCCTCCGGGGGTCTCCCACCTCCTCCGGGCAGGAGAAGTGCCGGAAGTGCTGGCGCTGCTTCTCCATCCGCAGGGCCTCCGCTCGCAAGATGGCGGCCTTCACTTTCCCATAATCCCCCTTGTCTTGGGCTTCCAGGCTCCCAAAGGCCTCTTCAGCTAGGCCATTCAGGGCTGGCATGAGCCGGGCCGCCCACTCTCCTCTGGGCCACTGGCAGGCTTGGGCCACTTGCTCAAAGGAGGCCAGGAAGGCCTTGGCATCATCCCACAGGGCAGCATCTGAGACCACGGGCTCCTCCCATCTTCTCAGATCGGGCTGAAGCCTCTCCAGAAAGTCCTGCCACTGGGACTCCCAGTGGGCTTCCAGTCCCTTCTCTGGTTCCTTCTTGACCTCTTGCAATGTTCCCCAAACGGCCGCCTCGGCCATCAGCTCTCCCTGGACTCTCCTTGCCCCTTTTCCTGCTCCTTCGAATCCTCCTCTGCCTCAGTCACAGCCTTTTTCTACAATCTAGAATTAGAATATTTTCCAAAAGCAATATTAACAACAACCTTTAGAAAATAGGTTTTCTTTAAAGCAAAAAAAAAAAAAAAACCCTTCTGAACCAACCTACTTTTAAGATAAGACATTGGGTCCCAAATGAAAGGGGGCATTATGAAACCAATCAGGTGGCAACTCAATAATAATAAGTTATTGTCATTGTGTGTATATACAGTATACACATACAATGAAGTTCAGACACCGAGAGACCAGATCCAACACACACACACACACACACACACACACACACACACACACACACACACACACACACACACACACACACACACACACACACACACACACACAAATCCCCGAACTCTCTCACACACATTAAAAAATCCCCTCAACACACAAACTTAAAAAATCCAAGAACACTCCCCCCCCCCAAAAAAAAAAAACCACACAAGCATCTACACAACAGGCTAGGTAATACTGTCCAAGTGCTCACTGCTGGTGGTCCTTGAGTTCATTATTAAGTGCAATTATAACTCTGGGATAAAAACTGTTCAGAAGACGTGTGGTCCGAGTTTTAATTGTTCTGTATTTTCTGCCAGAAGGCAACAGTTTGAAGAAATTGTGAGCAGGATGAGTAGAGTCTCTTTGAATGTTTTGTGACTTCCTCAAACAGCGAGATGTGAAGATGTCATCCAGGGTTGGTAGCTGGAGCCCGGTAACATTCTGGGCAATTTTAATTATTCTCTGTAGAGCTTTTTTGTCTGCTACAGAGCTGCTCCTATACCATGATAGCATGCCATAAATTAGGACACTCTCAATGGTGCTGTGATAGTAAGACAGAAGTAGATGCTGAGATAAATTCATCTTCCTGAGCATTCTCAGGAAATACAGCCTCTTCTGTGCCTTCTCCACAACCATATTGGTGTTTGCAGTCCATAAGAAGTCCTCTGAGATGTAAGTGCCCAGATATTTAAAGCTCTCAGCCCTCTCCACCTCCTCACCATTTATGTACAATGGTAGATGTACATCTTTCTTCCTCCTAAAATCAATTATAAGTTCTTTAGCTTTTTTGTGTTAAGTATAAGATTATTTTCCTTACACCACTGTGTCAACCCTTGTACTTCTTTCCTATAAGCAGACTCATCGTTCTTACTAATGAGCCCCACCACTGTTGTATCGTCTGCAAATTTGAAGATTGTGTTGGTGTCATACAGTGGGGTGCAGTCATGTGTGTACAAGGAGCAGAGGAAGGGGCTTAGCACACAACCCTGAGGAACTCCTGTACTTAATACTAGAGTAGAAGAATGGTAGGATCCCATCCTTACTGACTGTGGCCTATCAGTCAGAAAATTCCTTACCCACAAACAAATCTTCTGATGTATACCCAAATTGGCCATTTTAAGAAACAACCTATTGGGTAGAATTGTATTAAAAGCAGAGCTATAATCCACAAATAACAGCCTTGCATATGTTCCCTGTTGTTCTAAATGGCTCAGCACAGTGTGGACAACAATGGACATTTCATCATCAATGGATCTGTTACTCCTGTATGCAAACTGAAACGGGTCCAGAGTAGATGGAAGTCTAGCCTTAATATAATCTAGCACCAATCTCTCAAAACATTTCATAATAACAGATATTAAAGCTATTGGTCTGTAGTCATTGAGAGATGCCACTACTGACTGCTTAGGGACTGGCACTGTAATAGATGTCTTCAGGCAAGTAAGGACAGAGCACTCCCATCATGAGACTGCAGAATCTAACTGCCTCCATTTTACAACTCTCTTTCCACTATCTGTTAAATATACATAACATATATTTTATCAGCTTTTACATATCTTGACAGTAAAAACTCCCAGCTAATTCTGCAGCACGATCCCTAACAACTCGTCCCATGATTCCATCTGGTCCAGCTGCCTTCCAGGCATTAATCTTATGGAAAGCGTGTTGCACATCAGAAATCTGCAGTAAAAGTGGTTGTCTATTGGTAGTAAATTCTAATGGTGTACTATTGGTGGTCGATGCTGGAGTGATAGTGGTTCCAGTTTCCACCTCAAACCGGCTGAAGTATTGATTCAGCTGCTCAGCCAAAGAATCACTGCTGCTAGACAGACTATTTTTAATATTCTGACCCACGAAGTGTCGCAGACCTTGCCATACCCGACGAAGATCAGAGCTCTCAAAATGATGTTCAATTTTCAGACAGTACATAGCTTTGGCATCCCTGATGCCCTTTTTCAATTTAGCTCTAGCTTCTCTGTACTGTAGTATATCACCAGAGTGGAAAGCAGCATTTTCCACTCTGGTGATGCGCTACAGTACAGAGCGCCTAAGAGGTGACCTGATTGAAGTTTATGAAATCATGCAGGGTGTGGACAAAGTTTTCCCTATCGCACAACACCAGAAATGGGGGGCACTCCATGGAACTTTTGGGTGCAAGATCTCAAACAAATAAGAGGAAGTACTTTTTCAGCCACAGGTTCATTGGCCTGTGGAACTCCTTGCCAGAAGAAGTGGTGACAGCTGTCAAACTTGACAGTTTAAAAAAAAATTAAACAAGTTCATGGAGAACAAAGGTATCAGTGGTTATCATTATGGATGTCTAAGGACAACCTCCGGGTTGGGCAGGATATCTCTCATTGCCATTTGCAGGGAATTGTAAGCAGGTGGAGACATCTGCTTGGGAATACTCTGAAGCAAATGGTGAGCCACTGTGTGAGACAGAAGGCTGGACTGGATGGGCTGTGGCCTGTTCCAGCAAGGCTGCTCTTATGTTCTTATGGCTTGTAACCCATGATGGACTTTTCCTCCAGGGATCCGTCCAGTCCCCTTTTGAAGGCCAGATGTCATCACCACATCTTGTGGCAGGGGGTTCCACAGACTAACAACCCTCCTGGCTGCTCCAAGGCCTCCCTATTAGATGATTTTCTTAATATATCAAAGCAGTCAGAAAGAGAGAGCTTGAAAACACCCACCCACAATAGGTTCCAATATTAGGCAACAAAGGAGAAACAATAAAATAGCCACAGGAAAAGTAACGGTGAACTGAAACCATTTGTATGCAAGACCAGAAGGAACGGGGAGAGGAAGAGGAGAGGGCGAGCAGATCTCGGCAGGGAGGAGGGAGGCCTTTGCTCCGCCAAGGAGAGAGCAGGACAAGACTCGGAAGAGACGCTGCCTTTGCTCGGGACGAGGAACCCCCCCCCCAAAAAACCCCCCTCCAGCCCAGTTCCCTTCCGCCTCCCGGGAAAGTAACGCCCGTTCCTTCCAGGCCAGGCAACTGGGAGGGAAAACACGTGGCCCACAGGCTAGAGGGGCTTGCAATGGTCTTCCCTCCCTCCCTCCACTACACCACCCAGAATCCCCAGCCAGCACGGCCACAGGGGTTATATAGTCCAAAGATATTCTCCGGTGAGTCTCCGTCAGAAAGCTTGTGAAATGGGTGTAGTGTAACAGAGCCTAAAGCAGGCAAAACTCACCGCCGCCTGGCCTGGCCTGGCCTTGCCATGGGAGTTGTAGTCCAGAAGAGAAGGCGCGCTTCTTCCTCCCCCAAAGATGCAGGAAAGAGGAAGGAGTGGGTGGGAGAGGGGAGGGGGTTTAAAGAGGAGGAGGACCAAGTCAATCCCTTCCTATTTCCTCCCTCTCTAGGAATCTCATTCAGCTCAGCTGCTTTTAACCCTCTCCCAGCCAAGGGCCGGGATCCTCCCTGTGAAAGAGGACCTGGAAGTCTTGGTGGAATCACGTATTGAACACGAGTCAGCAGTGGCCAAAAAAGGCAACACGATTCTCATTTATTTTTGAATAAAATAATTGAATACTAAAAGTATTGCCGTACAGAAGACATGGTAGCTGATATTTTAACAAAGCCATTAACAGGAAGAAAATTTGAACATCTTCGGGAAATGTTGAATATGTCTGATAATAAACTTTATTGATATGTGTATCTATCTGTAATGGCTTACATGATAAATCTTGAGAAGGGGTGTTGGAATATTTAGCAAGATTTACATTTCAGCCATTACAGGATTAATGTGAATGTAGAGTATTATGGGCTGGATTTAATGTGAAGAGCAAAGCCTATTGGTTGTTGAGATCACACCACTTGGAATGTTCTGGTAGAAGTGTAGTTACTGTGTGTATGCCTTGTATTCTTAGAGATGAAGAGAAGCATGTTCCTGGCTTGGCAAAATGGCTGTTAGAATAGTTATAGTTAGAAACCTCCCGTGTAACCTTCCCTTCTAGCTAAATAGTGTTTTCATATAGCAACACAAGAGGTGCCTCTCTCATTAAGCAACTAAAAATCATCTGCAACAACCGATTCAACAAAGATCCCCAACACAGGGCTTTAACACCAAAACAAGTATAAGCAGCGTAAGGTCCAAAGTCGCTTTCATCAGTTGAAACACTTACAGATGGCCACACATTCTGAGATTGAGGAGAATTGCTGGCATTTCGGTATATGTGAAGCCCTACAAGCCACAAATTGTCGGGCGCACTTCACAATTGAAAAGGAAGTGAGACATGAGAGGAAAACCAAGGAGTAACTGCATAGGCGCTCTGGTACAGGGGATTCACTGCCACATTGGAGGACTGTGAAAAATAATAAACAGCAGTGACACCCAAAGGCGGTTATTGGTATTGCTCGTTCATGTAAATTTGCCCATAGAAAACACATAACACATGGGGGGGGAGGGAACCAGACACTCCCCTATGAGGACATAGAGTAGTGCTAGAAAGCTGGCATGCTGGTAAGCATGACAGAGAAAATCAACTCGAAAAACAGGGAAAAGATGTGCAGTAAGCAAGTTGGGACAGACACAGAAAAGTAAAATACTTCCCAGTCATCGGGACACTAACTGCACATCAAATGTCATGTGACCGGCCAAAAAAACAGTACGCATCATATTAAGATGCACATATAACAGTGGTGAGACCAGGGCCTAATTTGATTGAAGCCCTAGAGGTGGTATAGGATGATCCAGTTAAGGTGTGCTTCAGGGGGCATGGCCAACTGGGTTGCTAAAATGCTGCGCCTGGGCATGATCTTTTGCAGCGCAGTCATTCACAGCAAACACAGCACCAAAACGGTCTGATTCTGTGATTCTCTGGGCGCTTTTACACGACCCCTAAGATCCGCTGGCAACTTAAATTTGGACCAGAGATCTTGGGGGGTTGTCGCTCTTCCTGTGTTCCCACCCCTCCGCACTCCCGTGCTCCTGTCTGCGTGAGGGGAGGGAGAAAAAAAGGGAGAAAAGAATGCAGGCTCACCTCCGCTCTGCCATCGGGAGCTGCTCCGGGAAGCATTCCAGTCTCTTAAAGGGGCAGGGGGCAAAAAACAAACAAACAAACAGAAGGCGAGGACAGCCTGGCACTCACTGCTTTGCAATCCGCATCAGAAAATTTTAACCTTCGGAGACCAGGTACTTGGAAAATGTGCTGGGACACACTTAGGTGGGTGTGGTCGTACTTAATTTTCTTTTTAAAGTCTGGAGCTGGTGGCAAAACGATTTTAAGCTCCGCATATGGGAGCCCTTTGCCTCGGATTTTAGGGGTCATGTAAAAGCGCCCTCTGTCTCACTCCCTGAAGCCCCCCCCCAATTCAGCCTTTCCGACTCTCCTTTGCAAGCAGCCACCAACTCCCCTCCTCGAATTTCCTACGTGCTTCAGGGGGGTTGGGGGTTTACATGTGTGTGTGTGTTTCCTTTAGGAAAGGGACCAAAGTCTTTGGAGGAGGGGGAGGCAGGGGCCCGGGAGAAGCCAGCTGTGGCTTCCGAACTGGGGTCTCCTTTTTTTTAAAAAAATATTTTATTACAAATTTATAAAAGAACAGATAAACAGCAAAATAACATAAGGAAGAGAAAATAACACACAATATAACAAAAGTAAAACAAGTGTAAGAGACATAGACCCAGTGCTACCCCCCCCCCTCGGGACTTAAACAAAATTACAACTTTCATGATATTGACCAGCCCATTTCTCTCCAGAAATACATTGAGTCTTCTCCAGGTGTGTACCCTTTACCCTTTTGGAATATATATACAGTGGACCTTGTATAACAAACGGTTTGTATAACATAAAATTTGTACAACGTAAAAAATTCCGGAGATAGGGGAAATTTGCTTAACATAATCGCCTATGCGGTGAATCTGTACAACATAAAATGGGATCACTCCAGTTTCAATGCATTTCCTATGGGAAATTTGTATAAAGGAAAATTTGCTTAACATAATTTCATTTGGAACAAATTAATTGCTTTATACAAGGTACCACTGTACTGGTAATTTATCCCATATTCCATTAAAGTCACTAGACTTGCTCAGCCCTTTCCTAATTTTGATTTCACAAGTCAGTTTATCATTAATAGCTAAATTGCATAACTTTTTATACCATTCTTCCATTACTAATTGATTATTAGATTGCCAATATTTGGCAAAAATCAGCCTTGCGGCCGTAACCATTATAATTACCAATCCCCCCTCCTCTTTCTTCAGTTGTGTATCTGCAACTATGTTTAACAATACCAGCTGGGGTGGACATTGGAATCTTTTTCCCTAATATTTCTTGCATTTCACTGAAATGCAAATTCCATTCAAATTTCCTTTTCTCACATGCCCACCACAAATGTAAATATGTCCCTTTTTCTTTTTTACATCTCCAACATATTGGAGATATTTCTTTATTTATTATATTTAACTTCGCAGGTGTTATATACCATCTCCAATATACTTTATAACAGTTTTCTTTAATTCTCAGTCTCATTTCTTCTATCTAGAATTTCTTCAAATCTGGTCATTTTCTACATTCTCCTACTTTAGTTATCCATTCTTTAGTCCATTTTTCCAATTGTATAATGTTCAACCAGGAAATATTTCATCCCAATTTTTCCTTTATGCTTTGCTTTAACCAATCCCGCAAGTATATAGCATATACTTCCCTTTTAAATTTTCTGGGAAATTCTTAATCTCTGTTATTCGTGTCAAAGGTAAAATCAATGGGCTTAAAATCTCCCTGAAGTTCCTCCAACATTCCATAGCATTTTTCAAGAATGGATTATTTATCTTTTTCACCTGAACTTTAATGTCTTCCTTAAAAATATATTCTCTTTTTGTGTAATTTCTAAGTCTCTCCAAATTAAGTTATCGTTTTCTATTATTAAGTCTGGAATATGTCTTAATTGATTGGCTATGTAATATATCTTAATATTAGGTAATCCTAAACCACCTTCTTTTTGTGGTATATACCATAAGCTCTTATTGATCCTGGCTTTTTTATTGCAATTGTAAAACATATTAATTTTCCCCTGAATCCCTTTAAGTTCACTTTCATCCCATTTTATACGTAACATCCGAAATAAAAAGTTGAGTTTGGGGATAATTTTCATTTTACATACTGAAATCCTTCCAAACCAAGAAATCCTTAATTTTTTATATTCTTTTATTTTTTCAATAATCTTTCTTGACTTTCTCAATGTTTATCTTAACCATATCTTGTAAGCTCCATGCTAATTTTATCCCCAAATAATTAATGCTATTTATTACTTTACCTTTATATACTTCCCTAAATGATTGTTTCTCTTCTTCACTGTAATTTAACAACATACATTCCGATTTGTTCCAATTAACCTTTAATCCTGTTGCTTCCTCAAACACCTTTAAATGCTTCTGTAATTGATAAATATTAATAAGTGGGTTTTTAATTATTAATAATGTATCATCAGCAAATAACTTAATTTTATTTGACTTCCCCTCTTCAACCTCTTCTAGTTCTTTATCCCTTCTTATTGCATTAGCCAACATTTCCATTATAAGTATAAACAAAACTGGAGATAATGGGCAACCTTGTCTAGTTCCTCGGCCCAGGGTAACAGTTTCTGTTATTCCATCATTCACTAAGACTCTAGCCTTATTATAAGAATACAACTGATTTATTATATTGCTAAATTGAGCACTAAAACCTAATTGATTAATTAGAATCTTTAAGGTACTCCATTCTACCGTATCAAATGCTTTACAAATGTCTGAGATTATTCCTACCTTCCATTTTTTACTATTTGGTAGATACATGTTATTCATAACTCTTCTAACTAAGTCTGCCATATGTCAACCTCTAACAAAGCCATTCTGATCCTTATTTATATATTTCCCTACAAAACTATTTAGTTTTTAGCCATAATCGCTGTAAATATTTTTGCACTCTCCTTGAGTATAAGGCACCAGGAAGGGGACAAGAGGGTGATCGGAGGATGGAGGCGGGCAGCACCAGTTCTGAAGCGAAATGGAAAAGATCCAGTGTCCCATCATCCGCTTGTCTCTCTGATTTGGAGTGGAGATGAACATAAGTAATCAATAAAATACTTCCCTGCCTTAAAAGCTTCTTGGGATTTTAGACATTGACCCATTTTAAAAGCCCTCAAAGAAGAACCAGGAAAATGAGAACCATACAACCATGTCGGGTTGGAAGGGATGCTGCAGGTCAAAAGGGAACCTTCATGAAAACAAATAAAACAAAAAGAAAAAACTGAGCCATCCAAGACACCATGAGTTCTGCTTGTCAGTAGCCAAGGTTGAGCTGGGTTTCCAGCTGGAAGCTTGGCACCTGTGACGACCCCCTCCAGTCCAGTCCAGTCCAGTTCCGCCTCCCAGGTATGTAACGCCGGTTCCTTCCAGGCCAGGGGACCCGCTGAGCTTCTCATGCCAGGCGACTGGGAGGGAAAACATGGGACCCACAGGCTGGAGTGGGCTTACAAAGGTCTTCCTTCCTTCCACTACATCACCCAGAAATCAAATCCCCAACCAGCACAACCGCAGATCTAAAAAAAGGTAAATATTACCCCTGCACATGTGTGCTAGTCGTGCCTGACTCTAGGGGTGGTGCTCATCTCCGTTTTCATTTGTTCAAGTCCGTAGGCATGTATGTGGCCGGCATGGCGGCATGGAAACACTGTTTACCTTCCTGCTTTTTACGGTGGGACCTTTTTATCCACTTGCAGGGACATGCTTTCCCAACTGCTAGGATGGCAGGAGCTGGGGTGAATGGTGTGGGAGCTGACTCGGCTGCGTGGCACCTGGGATTCGAAGCAATGAGCTGCCAACTTTGCAGCCGACCGTTTCAACGCTTATTCAGTTGATTCTTCCATCAGAAGACTTGGGAGATTGATACATACCTATAGAGCCTAAAGTAGGTAAAACTCTCAACGCTGCCTGCTTTTGCCATGGGAGTTGTAGTCCAGGAGGGAAGGTGCACTTTTTCCGCCCCACTCAGATGCAGGGAAGGGGAAGGAGTGGGTGCAGAGAGTGGTTGAAGGAGGAGGAGGAGGAGGAGGACCAATTTTGCCTCCCTCCATTTCCTCCTTCTCGTGTAGTCCACGAAAAGTCACATTAAAATATGAAAGTTAATCTTTAAGGTGCCACGTTTTGTGTCTTTTGTTTTCTGCTGTTTTATTTTGATTTTTGCTTGAAATTCTTGAAAAGACTAACACGGCTACCCTCTCTGAAACTCCTTCTCTAGGAATCTCATCCAGCTTGGATGCTTTTAACCCTCTCTGAGCCAAGCTCCGGAAGTCTCCCTTCTGCCTCCCTCCCCCGGAGCACCCCCACCCTCCCATTCATCCGTTCTGACCTTTCTTTGCAAGTGGCCACCGACTCCCCTCTTTCCATTCCCGACGTGGTTCGGGGGGGGTCTTTGGGTTTTGCACGTGGGCTAGCTGATTCGGTGTGGATCTGAACATAACTTAGCCTCTTGGCGCAGTGGTTAAATATCTGTACTGCAGAAAAAACTGTGCTCACGACCTAGGGTTCAATCCCAGGTAGCAGGTTCATGGTTGACTCAGCCTTCCAGCCTTCTGAAATCACTAAAATTAGTAGCCAGCTTGCTGGGGGGAGGGGGCAACGTATAGCAGGCATAATTAAATTGTAAACCACCCGGAGAGTCCTTGAAGTATTGTGGGGCAGTATATAAGCAGAACATTTTGCTTGGCTTTGCAATAAAATACTCTCCTGCCTTAAAAGCATCATGGGATTTAGATATTTTAACCCATACTTTTTTTATTTTTGATAAATCACCGGCGTAATTCAACCTTCACACCAAAAAGAAAGAAATTCAATCCTGAGTCATGATATGCAATTAGCTTCTCTCCTGTGTCTCTTTCCACACACCAGACATTCAAACGGCTTCTCTCCCGTGTGGGTCCTGTGATGACTCGCAAGGTGTCCAGGTTGACTGAACCTCTTTCCACACTCCAGACATTTAAAGGGCTTCTCTCCTGTGTGGGTCCTCTGATGGTAAGCAAGGTTTACAGATTGATTGAACGTCTTTCCACACTCCAGACATTCAAATGGCTTCTCTCCTGTGTGGGTCCTATGATGCCTGGAAAGGTGTCCAGGTTGACTGAACTTCTTTCCACACTCCAGACATTCAAATGGCTTCTCTCCTGTGTGGGTCCTATGGTGCCTGGAAAGGTGTCCAGGTTGACTGAACTTCTTTCCACACTCCAGACATTCAAATGGCTTCTCTCCTGTGTGGGTGGTGTGATGCCTAACAAGGTGTTCACGTCGACAGAACCTTTTCCCACACTCCAGACATTGAAATGGCTTCTCTCCTGTGTGGGTCCTGTGATGGGTAGCAAGGCTTTTTGAATGTCTGAACCTTTTTCCACACTCCAGACATTCAAATGGCTTCTCTCCTGTGTGGATCCTGTGATGCCTAGAGAGGCTTAGAGAATGACTGAACTTCTTTCCACACTCCAGACATTGAAATGGCTTCTCTCCTGTGTGGGTCCTCTGATGGCTAGCAAGGTGTCCAGGGTTACTGAACTTTTGCCCACACTCCAGACATTGAAATGGTTTTTCTCCTGTATGGGTCCTGTGATGGCTAGCAAGGCTTACAGAATGTCTGAACTTCTTCCCGCACTCCAGACATTCAAATGGCTTCTCTCCTGTGTGGGTCCTCTGATGGCTAGCAAGGTGTCCAGGTTTACTGAACTTTTGCCCACACTCCAGACATTGAAATGGTTTTTCTCCTGTATGGGTCCTGTGATGGCTAGCAAGGCTTACAGAATGTCTGAACTTCTTCCCGCACTCCAGACATTCAAAGGGCTTCTCTCCTGTGTGGATCCTGTGATGGCAAGCAAGGTTTCCAGGTTGACTGAACCTTTTCCCGCACTCCAGACATTCAAAGGTCTTCTCTCCTGTGTGGACCCTGCGATGGCTAGCAAGGTTTCCAGGTTGACTGAACCTCTTTCCACACTCCAGACATTCAAAGGGCTTCTCTCCCGTGTGGGTCTTGTGATGGCTAGCAAGGTTTCCAGGTTGACTGAATCTCTTTCCACACTCCAGACATTCAAATGGGTTCTCTCTTGTGTGGGTCCTCTGATGGCTAGCAAGCTTTCCAGCCTGACTGAATCTCTTTCCGCACTCCATACAATCAAAGGGTTTCTCTCCTGTGTGGGTACTCTGATGGCAAGCAAGATTTCCAACCTGACTGAATCTCTTTCCACACTCCAGACATTGAAATGCCTTTTCCCTCTTTTGAATTTTCCTACGGAGATGACGTGTTGATGTGGTAGTAATTTTCCCCCATCCTTGGCTTGATCATTCCTCTTCTCTCTTTTGGATATTTTTTGAACCACTTGTTCTTCCTCTGCACACTTAATAGATTTGTCCATCTTTTCTTCTGTTTTCCTCTAAGCGTCTTTCTTCAGGTGTGATTCTCAACACTGTCTTTTGCTTCTGAACATTCAATCCCTTCCCTTTGGCGCTTGGTGTCCTCTTCTTTTCATTTCTTCTCTACAGCATCTTACCTGCTAAAAAGAGACAAAGTATAATTGTGAGATGAAGAAAAACGGGGAAGGAATGGAGGGAGGAGGGACTGAGATGGCTCTGGGCGGCGGGAAAGAGAGTGATGGGGGGGCTTGGTAGAGGTGGTGAAGGAAGACCCTTGGAGGGGGGGCGGTGTTTAAGCTCGTGTGAGAGGAGGTGGGGCGGGAATGCAATGAGAAAAAAGGTGGAGAAACAACCCATCCTGTGAGAAGACGAAGGAAAGGGAGAGTCTTGGGGTGGGGGGAGAATTGGACGCAGGTGTTCTTCGAGGGAGAGAGTGGCGAGAGGAAACCGAGAAAAGCCATTGGGAAAGTTGGGTGTCACATAAATGGAAATAAATAAATAAATAAATACAGACAGACAGACAGACAGACAGACAGACAGACAGACAGACGGGGGGACATGGGCTCTGCCAGTCTGCCTGCAGGGGCGGTCGGGTGAGGAGGCCTTTTCCAGCCCCCATCCGGAGAGACCCGGGATGGCGGGTTTGGGAACGAGGGATAGGGTGGGTTTTCCCACAAGGAGAGATAAGGCCAGATCCCTGAGAAGCCTGGGCTATGAGGCAGAGAGTTCCTTACCAGTTTCACGCTTGTTAGTTGAGGCAAGTTGTGGACTTTTGGTGGAGAAAGAACCACTCATTACAGGAGGAGACACGTCAATTAATGATGTCTCCAGTTCCAGCATTACTGTTCATAAAGCATTGAGAAAGGATCCCTGGTTCAAGTCTTCTCTGCCCGCATCTCCTGAAGTGAAGGAGGAGAGAGGGAGTTGGTGTGGTCTTCACAATACGTGACCATGGAAAATACACATTGAACCCCGTTCTTCTGGCGCTTGGGGTCCTCTTTTATTTCTTCCCTATGACATCTTACCTGCTTAAAACTATAATTGACCACCAGAGAAAACAAAGTTTCAAATCAGGAAACAGACCCAATGAACTGCCAATGGGAGATGAAGAGGGATGAAACACAGCTCTCGGGGATTGTCCCACCTCCACCAACATGAGTGAGGGCAATTGTGGCACCAATGAAGATAATGAGGAAATCCAGGGGGATTTATCACGCTCCTCCTGTGACAAATCCATGAGTGGAAAGTTTCCCTTTCATGCTGGGAAAAGCCTAGTGAGGTCCAGGGTAAGAAATGGATGCAAATTGTTCCATAGACTTCAAATGATGTTTTTATATCATTTTGGACCTAACTCACGGTAAGTTGCACTGGGCCTTCATTGCTGTTCCAAAGGAATTTATGGTGTGTATGACTGTCTTCAAAGCAACCGCTCAGGTGTCTTGGTTATTTTTAGGGACCACTGGTCCATAGTGGCAGGAAATACAGGATGCACGTATATAGTTGGTGATACAGAGAGCTTCACAGTAATATCCGTGAAGAGTCTTGGGCTCATATTATTCTACATTAGGCAATGAGGTACAAATGTGGAAAGGGGGGAGAGAGGGAGAGGCCAACATGTGCCCTTCCTGAGTGCCGTCCCCTCTGCCTTGGAAGGGAGGGGGGAGAAGGAGAGAAGACGAGGAAATAAAGGAAAGGCAAAAACCCCAGTTGGAATAATGGGAAATGGGGGGGGCAGGAGATGGGGAAGAGAAAGGGGGTGAAACCTGCTGTATTTCAGTTAAAACTAAGGGGGCGGTATAGAAATAGAAACAAACCCAACAGAACCAGTTCATCTTGGATCCCCACTTCCTTCTGGTCTCCCCAGTCACTCGCTCCAAGGGCCTTGGTTGGTGATTCAGCCACCGTTGGAATCCCAAGGGTCCCAGTTTGGGAAGCCTGGGGGAAGGCAAGGGCCTGCTGGACTGGGCCAGGGCTGGAAGTGATGGGCAGAGGTGGGAGAATCAAGGAGACTTCCCTTCCCTCTTTCGGATCCTTTGCCCAAAAAACAAGCTCTGGCGGAAGGAAGGAAGGCACTCCCTGGTGCCATGGAGGACGAAGGACCTCCGAGGGAACTGTTTTGCCCTCCTAAGAACATAAGAAGAGCCCTGCTGGATCAGGCCAAGGGCCCATCTAGTCCAGTTTCCTGTATCTCACAGCGGCCCTGCCAAATGCCTCTGGGAACACACGAGTCTCAATACCTGTCTCCTGATACCACCTCCCTGTATCTGACCTTTGAAGTCACCTGTTTCTAAGTCTGGCTGAGGCCCCATCTGGAGGATTGTTTACCGTTCTGGTCACCATACCCCCAGGAGGATGTTATAGGAATTGAAAAAGGACAGAGGAGGGCAACTGGGACTGGAACGCTACCATCTGAGGCTGCAACGGCTGGGCCTCTTCACTCTTGAACGACGGTGCCTAAGAGGTGACCTGATTGAAGTTTATAAAACCAAGTGGACAAAGTAGATAAGGAAGCCTCAGCTCGTTTCTACCCCGTAGTCTGCTGGAGTTCAGGTAGTACTGAACGGGATAAGAACAGAGTGAACAAGCTGGTCAGGAGGGCTAGCTCTGTCTTGGGATGCCCTCTGGATTCTGTGGAGGAAATGGGTAAGAGGAGGAGGTTGGCCAAGCTGACACCCATTATGAACAATACCTCTCACCCACTGCACCAGACAGTGGAGGCTCTGCATAGCTCCTTCAGTGGCACACTCAGACATCCCCGGTGTGGGAAGGAGCGCTACCGCAGGTCCTTTATTCCCACTGCTGTGAGACTCTTCAACTCTACAGTTTAACATATTCATATGGGGTATATATACTGTAGCTTCTCCTTATATTTATTTTATATGCAAATTTTTAGTGTAATATTTGTATATTGGGTTTCTTATTTTATTTAATCTCTATTAGCTATTTATTTTCTCTCTCTCACCTTACACTACACATCTTTACTTGTTTTTTATATTGGGAGCTGTGTAACAAGTAAATTTCCCCAGATGTGGGATCAATAAAGACTTATCTTATCCAAGCCCCTGCCTATTATAGTTTTCTTAATGTCCCAAAGCAATCAGAAAGAGAGAGAGCTTGAAAACGTATACACACAATAGATTCCAGTATTAGGCAACAAAGGAGAAACAATGAAATAGTCACAGGAAAAGTAACGGTGAACTGCAACCATTTGTATGCAAGACCAGCAGCCACTGGAGAGGAAGAGGAGAGGGCAAGAGGTGCTGGAGTAGATCTCGGCAGGGAGGAGGGAGGCCTTTGCTCCGCCAAGGAAAGAGCAGGACAAGACGCGGAAGAGACGCTGCCTTTGCTCGGGACGAGGGACCCCCAAAAAAAACCCCTCCAGCCCAGTTTCCTTCCGCCTCCCGGGAAAGTAACGCCCGTTCCTTCCAGGCCAGGCGACTGGGAGGGAAAACACGTGGCCCACAGGCTAGAGGGGCTTGCAATGGTCTTTCCCTCCCTCCCTCCACTACATCATCCAGAATCCCCAGCCACCACGACCACAGGGGTTATATAGTCCAAAGATATAATCCCATCAGAAAACTTGGGAGATGGATTAGTGTACCTAATTATGTGTATTTCCTGATTTGTTCTGCCATGTTCGCCGCCCAGAGTTCCCGTTGGGAAGATGGGCGGGATATAAATTCAATAATAAATAAATAAATAAATAAATAAACAAACAAACGTAGGCAAAACTCTCACCGCCGCCTGGCCTGGCCTTGCCATGGGAGTTGTAGTCCAGAAGGGAAGGCACGCTTCTTCCTCCCCTTCCAGATGCAGGAAAGAGGAAGGGAGTGGGTGGGGGAGGGGGGCTGAAGGAGGAGGAGGAGGACCAATTTCACCCCTTCCCATTTCCTCCCTCTCTAGGAATCTCACCCCAGTCCTCGGCTGCTTTTAACCCTCTCCGAGCCGAGCACTGGGGAGCCTCCTTCTGCCTCGCTTCCCCCACCCCCCATTCAGTCTTTCTGACCCTCCTTTGCAAGCGGCCACCGACTCCCCTCTTTCCATTTCCCACATGCTTTTTTTGGGGGTCTTTGGGGTTTGCACTTTGTGTGTGTTTTTCCTTGGGGAGAGGAACCGAATCCCTTGCAGGCTCCGAGGCGTCCGATTGGGAGGCGGGTGCCCGGGAGAAGTCCGCCCTGCCGCCTTCCCCGCCAAATCTCCTCCTCGGGTGGGCAGGGAGACAGAAGATGGAGGCGGGCAGCGCCAGTTCTGAAGCAAAATGGAAAAGATCGGACACCCCATCATCCGAGGGGCCACTAGCTGAATCGGAACTAGGGGACATACACTCAAATTGAGTGCTGGGAGAGAAAGAAGAGACAAAAGAAAATATTTTTTCACCCAGCGCGTTGTAAGTCTATGGAACTCCCTGCCACAGGATGTGGTGATGGCATCTGGCCTGGATGCCTTCAAAAGGGGATTGGACAGATTCCTAGAGGAAAAGTCCATCACGGGTTACAAACCATGATGGAGATGTGTAATCTCTAGGCTTTAAACCAGGGTACTTCAAGGGCCAGATGCAGGGGAGTGGTATCAGGAGACAGATATCTAGTCTCATGCGCTCCCAAACACATCTGGTGGGGCCGCTGTGAGATACAGGAAGCTGGACTAGATGGGCCTTTGGCCTGATCCAGCATGGCTCTTCTTATGTTCTTATGTTCTTAAGCGAGCCTCTTGGCGCATGGGGTTCAATGCTTGCACTGCAGCTAAAACTGTGCTCACGACCTGGGCTTCCATCCCAGGGACCACCAGGCTCATTGTTGACTCAGCCTTCCATCCTTCCGAGGTCGGTAAAATGAGTAAACCACCCAGAGAGTCCTTGAAGTGCTATGGGGAAAGTATATAAGCAGAACATTTTGTTTTGCTTTGCAATAAAATACTCTCCTGCCTTAAAAGCTTCTTGGGATTTAGACATTTTGACCCATTTAAAAAAAAGCTCTGGAAGAAAGACCATAAATTATTAGAATCATAGAACCATGTCGAGTTGGAAGGGACCCTGGAGGTCAAGAGGGATCCTTCATGAAAACAAACAAACAAAACAAGGCAAAAACAAAAACCGACCTATCCAAGATGCCAAGAGTCCTGCTTCTCAATCATAAGAACACAAGAAGAGCCATGCTGGATCAGGCCAAAGGCCGATCTAGTTCAACTTCCTGTATCTCACAGTGACCCAGCCAGATGCCTCTGGAAGCGCATGAGACTAGATATCTGTCTCCTGATTCCACTCCCCTGCATCTGGCCCTTGAAGTACCCCGGTTTTGATAAGAATAAAATTTGATCTAAAAATTGGAATATTGTTGTTTTCTTTGTAGGTAGCCAATGCACCTTGATAAATTGTCAATGCACCATTGGTGGTTCATCAAAATTGCCACGCTTAGTTAGTTATAGCAAAAGGTTTATTAAAGACAGATAGAAATATACAGCACAGGACATTTAGGCATTACAGAGAGTGGGTTAGTTTAGGATCCGAGCACAGCATGGCCTGACGGCCTTGCTGCTCTGGACACCCTACAGTACAGAAAATAGGTTCGTCTAAGGATCCTAGGCACAGCATACAGGCCAGAGGCCTTGCTGTCCTGGACTCCGAGTGATGGTTTCCATGGTCTTTTATACTTTTCTGTAGTCGCAGCTTACGTATTTCGTGCGTAATCATACCTGGTAAGTTATCATAATTCTTAGAAATGGCTTTAGTTCCCATTGCCTGCTGCCAACAAAATGGCGCTTTTTGGTGCCATAAGATGGTGCCCACATGTCTGTGTTGTCTTCGCTTCCCCGTTGGCTCTTATCTCGGTTAACCACAAGTATTTGTTACACTCTACAGGCTGGCATCTTCTTTTGTGTTTATGCCAACATGACCTAATACCCACAGTTGGGTTTAACACTTTATAATAGTTTTCAGCTTAATTCTATTAATTCTTATCAGTCCCTCATTTTCTCTTCGCGAAAGTTGAAAAAGAAACTAAATAAAACAATTCTTGAACTAGCTCTGAAAAGCTCTGAAAAGTTAAGGAGTATAATATCCATTAGCTTAAGCCTTATGTCTGCTGGATGATTTAAGACCTTCCAGCGGCCACTTTACTTTAACTGCGTTGCTTTATATTTTATGGACCTGATTGATTGTATGTCTCCTGTATAGTTATAACAGTATAGGTATTGTATGAGTAAATGAAGGGTGGCATTTGATTGACAGTGGGGTGCTCTGCTCTTTGAATTGTAAGGTGAAGCAGAGACCCAGGATATTATTATCAAGGGTATTCTGTATTGGGATCAAACCAGGGGCATAAATCAAACTATTGTGTGTTCAATAACTGGAGTGGCTTATTTCTGCAACCCATTTTAAACTGTATAATAGATTGGTATAAGGGAATCAGGAGGGCATGGACATCAATTAAAATGAAGCTTTGATAAAATGAATTTGGGGAACAACTATTCTGTAAAATATGTTGATTGACACCATTGATGTTGTGCTGGGTTATAGGGTTCATTGAACAATTAAAAAAATCAAGTGCTTTCTGTTCCTTTGACTGCTAAACAAAATGAACAAATATGTGGATACCCTTCTTGTGAATGACATAAGTTCAGTTGACATATGGAAAGTATCTTATACAATACAAAGGTAAGGTAAGGGATATGATAGCAAAGGTAGCACATAACAGAATTCAGTAAGGCTACTAGAATTACAGATATAGAACATACAGTATGCTTCAAAAAACATCATAAACAGTAATTGCTTCTAAACATCAGCTGTAGATGGCTGCAAAGGTGCTGAGCTGTGTTGACTGCAAAATTAAACAGGTAGATGTGCTAAAGGACGTGCAAAAGGCACACTGGTAGTCTGTGGTAATGGTGGTGAAGTTTGCTGTCATTATAACAGTTCAGGATGATTCTTGAAAGAAGAAAACACTGCCGTAATTGGGACAAAACAGTCTCTTTAAAGTGCCTTTTTGCTTCCATGACTGTGCAATCAGTTCGTTGTTTTGCTTCAGCTGAGACAGCTAGACGGCTGCAGGTGATGATAAAGGCGTTCAGTATCACTCCACTTGAAGGATGGAGCTGATAACAGGCCACAAGAACGGGCAGGAACGGTGAGACCAGGGGCTGTCGAGATGAGGAGGACCCACACGAAGCAGCAGACCAGCCTTGACGTTCCTTGGAAGGTGTAGATTAGGAAGCGGCACAGAGGCAGTTGAACTCAGGCAGGGGTCATCAGGAGTAGACAGAGTCTCAGAAGTTGGAGCAGCCAAAAACCAAAGGTGTTTCTGTAGGTATCTAGGAAAGATGACTAGCACAGAGAGATAGCTGTATAGGTTATCAGCATGATCTGAAATGAGCCTTTCCACCGGGGTTGGAGGCAGTTCTTGCGTTGGAAAGACTTTATGCACACCCAGTCACCAATTTGGAAGGGATGACATGGCTTGTCTGGACACTGAGGGAGGGCTCCAGCAACCTGAGAATAAAACCTGAGATACTGGAAGGGTGGTGTTAGCCCAAGATGTGTATACATACTAGAGTGTCGGCAAGAACCCCATTAAACTAAGGGCCTTTTGTTGGATGACATTTGAATTTACTGAAGGCAATCTAACAGTTTGCTGTTTAAAAGTGAATTGAATCAGAGGGACTTGTCTGTCATTTTGCATCTGGCTCACAAAGCTATGAACCTTTACAGTATTGTTTTGTTATTGAGGGTTTTGGCCAGCAGTTCCAAATTTGAGACCGTGGTTTACTTTGTTGAGTCTATACCTCTCTCATGTTTGGATTTCTTCTCTTCCTCTCTCCTTTCACTTTTGCCTTTCAGTCTGAAACATACCAGGACAAATGCTTTTCATTTCAAAACCTTAGTATCAGAATATAGTTTAAGGAATCTTACAAAATCCTCCCAAAACATCTCATGTTAGCGGCGTGAGGCCCCCCTTTTTTCATTGCAAAGGGCATTATCTGTGTAATAGGGCAATTAGACAACAGCAAGTAAAAATGAGTATGGGGGGGGAACGGATTCACCTATTTTGTTCTTCTTTTACAGGGTAGGCTCAGTAAAACAGTGGGGGGGATTCTGGGAGCACCAATTCATTATGCTTTACTAATGTGATTTCTTAATAATTTTGGGTAACTTTTCAATTGGAAACAATACAGAAATGACACAATAGTGAAATAATATATAGGTCATTAGCCCAAGCTTTATGAATTAAGCAGCATTTGGAAAGAAAAGTATGCAAAGGAAAAATATGTGTTGTCTTCGTCCTGTAAAGGAGTTAATAAACATTCGACAAAGCGTAACACTTCTCTATATCTGCGGCTTGGTCCTTTGTTTGTGAGAAATAAATAGCATACAAGGGAGGGGGACGTGGAACGCACTTGGGGTCTTATATTTTAAACAACATCCCGGCTACACAAGCCTATTTAAACAACGTCTAAAAGAAAAACAAATTCTGCTGTGGAAAAGGCATGCTATTGTGAGTTCAAAATTCATGAGGAGATGGCCAAGTTGGGCTACAATCATTATGCAATGATTGTAAATCCAGCCTGCTGTTTCGGCTTTTAACTAAACAATATGCAGCAGAGGAATGGCAAAACGCAAGAAGTCCTTGGCTGGTTGATAAGAACGGACTTCACTGCCAAGTTTACTTTCTTAGAAAATAGATACAGCGTTCGGCTTTCAGAGGAAAAAAGGTGCCGCTTTTGAAATGAGCTCTTAGCAGTGCAGAATAAGGCAGACACTTGATTTGTTAACTGATTCTGCCACACAAGGCAATACGGCCGTTACTTGGGACTTTTTGAGCCAATTAATATAAAAACAGGGATACTTTAAATGGCCATAATTTATTTCTGGGCAAGAAGAAAAACAAGTCAGGGAGTCAAGTTCTGCAACTAAAAAAAACTATTTCTCCCCTATTAATCAAGCAAGAAAAAAAATTTTTTTTTACTTACCTCAGCTGGAAATGCAGACGATCAAAGGAAAATGGAAAGGGGGAAAGCTTAGAACAGAGGTTAGAGGAGATTGTCACTATCTGGAAGCAAGGACAGTCCAATAGAAAAAAATGTGGGAGGCAAGCTGAGACACGTTCACCCTCGCCGCTGGCAGAACATTCTCCAGCGAAACGTGGTTTCCCGGCCTATGCGCCATCTGATAAGAATAAAATTTTATCTAACTGCAACTGTGGGTATTAGGTCATGTTGGCATAAACACAAAAGAAGATGCCAGCCTGTAGAGTGTAACAAATACTTGTGGTTAACCGAGATAAGAGCCAGCGGGGAAGCGAAGACAACGCAGACATGTGGGCACCATCTTATGGCACCAAAAAGCGCCATTTTGTTGGCAGCAGGCAATGGGAACTAAAGCCATTTCTAAGAATTATGATAACTTACCAGGTATGATTACGCACGAAATACGTAAGCTGCGACTACAGAAAAGTATAAAAGACCACGGAAACCATCACTCGGAGTCCAGGACAGCAAGGCCTCTGGCCTGTATGCTGTGCCTAGGATCCTTAGACGAACCTATTTTCTGTACTGTGGGGTGTCCAGAGCAGCAAGGCCGTCAGGCCATGCTGTGCTCGGATCCTAAACTAACCCACTCTCTGTAATGCTTAAATGTCCTGTGCTGTATATTTATATCTATCTTTAATAAACCTTTTGCTATAACTAACTAAGCGTGGCAATTTTGATGAACCACCAATGGTGCATTGACAATTTATCAAGGTGCATTGGCAACTCACAAAGAAAACCACCTATACCAATTTTTAGACCAAATTTTATTTTTATCAGTTTTAAGCCAGGAGATTAAACATCTCTATCATGGTTTGTAATCTGTCCTATCCTCTTTTGAAGGCATCCAGGCCAGATGCCATCACCACATCCTGTGGCAGGGAGTTCCACAGACTAACAATACACTTGGTTAAAAAAAAATTCTTTTGTCTTTTCTCACTCTCCCAGCCCTCAATTTGAGTGGATGTCCCCTAGTTCTGGTATTTTATGAGAGGGAGAAGAGCATCCCTCTATCCACTTTACTCATGCCCTGCATTATTTTGTACGTCTCAATAATATTCCCCCCTCAGGCGCCTTTTTTCCAGACTAAAGAGCCCCAAATAAGAACATAAGAAGAGCCATGCTGGATCAGGCCAACCGCCCATCTAGTCCGGCTTCCTGTATCTCAGTGGCTCCACCAGATGCGTCTAACACCATGATGGGTAAAAAACAAAATCTTTTCTTTTCGCTGTTCTCACTCTCCCAGCCCTCAATTTGAGTAGATGTCCCCTAGTTCTGTTATTTTGTGAGAGGGAGAAGACCATCCCTCTCTCCACTTTACTTATGCCCTGCATTATTTTGTACATCTCAATCATATCCCCCCCTCACGCACCTTTTTCCCAGACTAAAGAGCCCCAAATATTTTAGCCTTTCCTCATAAGGGAGATCCCCCAGCCCAGTATTCATTTTAGTTGCTCTCTTCTGCACCTTGTCCAGTTCCACTATGTCTTTTTTGAGATGAGGTGACCAGAATTGTACAAAATACTCCAGGCCATACTGCGGCCTATCGTTTAGTACAATGGCATTATAATGCTAGCCATTTTATTTTCAATCTCCTTTTTGATAATCCCTAGCATGAAATTGGCCTCTTCACTGCTGGCACACATTAGGTAGACACCTTCATTGAGCTGTCCACCAACATACCAAGATCTCTTTCTTGATCCGTTCCACAATGTCTTTTTTAAGATGAATTGTACAGAATATTCTAGGTGTGGTCTATCGTTTTGTACAATGGCATAATAATGTTGGCTGTTTTATTTTCAATCCCCTTTTTGATAATCCGTAGCATGCAATTGGACTTCTTCACCACAGCCACACACTGGGTAGACAACTTCATTGAGCTGTCCACCAACACACCAAGATCTCTTTCTTGATCTGTCACGGATAGCTCAGAGCCGTCCACTGACCAGAAATCTAAAATGGACAGAGATGAGATTAAAGATTTAGAGAATGAGATCGTAAAACTATTAGGTAAAAGGAGAGGTGGAGAGGCACAAGGAATAGGCAAGAGATAGTTGAGGGAGGGCCCAATAGTTGAGAGCTTCTGGATGACTGACAGGGAGGAGGACAAATGGAATGACAGTGCAGGAGAAGGGTTGAGATAGAAGAGAGATAGAGAGGAGAAAGGAACCCAGACTAAAGTGAACATAGGGTTACCTTTGCTCACCCCAGCAATTTGGGAATGGCAAGTACAGGTGATGCCCAGAAGTATTGTTTTAAGTCCCATTGCACATCCGCCAGGATGGATTCCTGGACAGGGAAGGGATAGAAAGACACCTCTAGTCCGGCATCAGTGTTGTGGGACTATATATGCTGGACCCATAGATCAGTACCAGAGAGGAAAAAGATAAGAGAAGTACCTTTAAATAAAAATGCAATATTAAAATGAGAAATAAACATTTATATGTTTGTATCAGAAGTTAATTGTTTCGAGACATAAACACAAGCTCAAGAAAACATAGTTAATGAAGTTGTAAATAAAAGGTTTTGAATTTTGATAAATCACCAGCGTAATTCAACCTTCACACCAGAACTACAGAAATTCAGTCCTGAGACATGACATGCAATTGGCTTCTCTCCTGTGTGGGTCATTTGATGGCTAGCAAGGCTTCCAGACTGAATGAACCTTTTCCAACATAACAGACATTCAAGTGGCTTCTCTCCTGTGTGCGTCCTGTGATGGCAAGCAAGGTTTCCAGGTTGACTGAACATTTTCCCACACTCCAGACATTCAAAGGGATTCTCTCCTGTGTGGGTCCTGTGATGTCTAGAGAGGGTCAGAGAATGAGTGAACCACTTTCCACACTCTAGACCAGGGGTGTCCAAACTTTTTGCATGGAGGGCCAGATTTGGTGAAGTGAAAATGTGTGGGGGCCGACCATTCAGCCTGAAGGGAGGAGAAAGGGTGTGGTTTGTGTGCATCAGCAACAGCTGCAAATGCTCCAGTTTCAAGGTGCCCAAGGGCCCAGCAGCTTTTACACGGCCTCGGAATCGACCCACGCACAACCAAGATGCACCACTGCTTGCATATGCTGCCCTCCCTCACAAGGAGGTGGGGAAGAGGCTGCAGCAATAAAGCCAGGAGTGGGTAAGCAGGGCTGTGGCTGAGGGAATTGACAGAGGCAGGGAGGACAGGCAAACCATCAAACTGCAACCAGATGTCTATAGACAGCACAGGGAAGGGCCAGTCGGTGGGGATGAGCAAGCAGGAGAAGACTCTGAGGGCCACTCAAAATTTTAAATCGGTCTGCATTTGGCCCCTGGGCTGAACTTTGGACATGCCTGCTCCATACATTCAAATGACTTCTCTCCTGTGTGGGTCCTGCAATGGCTAACAAGGTGTCCAGGTTGACTGAACCTCTTTCTGCACTCCAGACATTCAAAGGGCTTCTCTCCTGTGTGGGTCCTGTGATGCCTCGCAAGGTTTCCTGCCTGACTGAATCTCTTTCCACACTCCAGACATTCAAATGGCTTCTCTCCTGTGTGGGTCCTCTGATTGTAAGCAAGGTTTACAGGTTAACTGAACGTATTTCCACACTCCAGACATTCAAATAACTTCTCTCCTGTGTGGGTCCTGCGATGGCTA
Source organism: Phrynocephalus forsythii (assembly GCA_029282475.1). Lineage (NCBI taxonomy): Eukaryota > Metazoa > Chordata > Lepidosauria > Squamata > Agamidae > Phrynocephalus > Phrynocephalus forsythii. The sequence goes on from JAPFRF010000024.1 coordinate 11,277,696, forward strand.
ACAAGGTGCCCAGATCGACTGAACCTCTTTCCGCACTCCAGACATTCAAAGGGCTTCTCTCCTGTGTGGGTCCTGTGATGGCTAGCAAGGGGTCCAGGTCGATTGGACCTCTTTTCACACTCCAGACATTCAAATGCCTTTTCCCTCTTTTGAATTTTCCTACGGAGATGACGTGTTGATGTGGTAGTAATTTTTCCCCATCCTTGGCTTGATCATTCCTCTTCTCTCTTTTGGATATTTTTTGAATCACTTGTTCTTCCTCTGCACAATTAATAGATTTGTCCATCTTTTCTTCTGTTTTCCTCTAAGCGTCTTTCTTCAGGTGTGATTCTCAACACTGTCTTTTGCATCTGAACATTCAATCCCTTCCCTCTGGCGCTTGGTGTCCTCCTCTTTTCATTTCTTCTCTACAGCATCTTACCTGCTAAAAAGAGGCAAGGTATAATTGTGAGATGAAGAAAAATGGGGAAGGAATGGAGGGAGGAGGGGCTGAGATGGCTCTGGGCGGCGGGAAAGAGAGTGATGGGGGGAAGGCTTGGTAGAGGTGGGGAAGGAAGACCCTTGGAGGGGGGCGGTGCGAGAGGAGGCAGGGCGGGAATGGGATAAGAAAAAAGGCAGAGAAACAACCCATCCTGTGAGGAGACAAAGGAAAGGGAGAGTCTTGGTGGGGGGGGACATAACTGGACTCAGGTGTTCTTCAAGGGAGAGAGTGGTGAGAGGAAACCGAGAGAAGCCCTTGGGAAAGTTGGGAGGTACATAAATGGAAATAAATAAATAAATACAGACAGACAGACAGACAGACATACAGACTGACAGACAGACAGGGGGACATGGGCTTTGCCAGTCTGCCTGTGGGGGTGGTCGGGCGAGGAGGCCTTTTCCAGCCCCCATCCTGAGAGACCCGGGATGGCAGGTTTGGGAACGAGGGATAGGGTGGGTTTTCCCACAAGGAGAGACAAGGCCAGATCCCTGAGAAGGGCGGGCTATGAGGCAGAGAGTTCCTTACCAGTTTCACGTTTGTTAGTTGAACCGGAGGCTACCTTGAGGCAAGTTGTGGACTTTTGGTGGAGACAGAACCACTCATTACAGGGGGAGACACGTCAGTTAAGGATGTCTCCAGTTCCAGCTTTACTGTTCATAAAGCATTGAGAAAGGATCCCTGGTTCGAGTCTTCTCTGCCCGCGTCTCCTGAGGCGAAGGAGGAGAGAGGGAGTTGGCGTGGTCTTCACAATACGTGACCATGGAAAATACACATTGAACCCCATTCTTCTGGCGCTTGGGGTCCTCTTTTATTTCTTTCCTATGACATCTGACCTGCTTCAAAAAAAGGCAAACTCTAAGTGACTAGGAGAAATGACGTTTCAGATCAGGAAACAGACCCAATGAACGGTCAATGGGAGATAAAGGGGAATGAAACACGTCACGACGGGGAGGAAGGCACTCTCTGGTGCCATGGAGGACGAAGGACACCCGAGCGAACTGTTTTGCCCTCCTAAGAACATAAGAAGAGCCATGCTCGACTAGGCCAAAGGCCCATCTTGTCCAGCTTTCTGTATCTCACAGCGGCCCCAACAAATGCCTCAATACCTGTCTGAGCTGTTTCCTGATACCACTTCCCTGCATCTGGCCTTTGAAGTCACCTGCTTTTAAGCCTGGCTGAGGCCCCATCTGGAGTACTGTGTACAGTTCCTGTCTCCAGAAAGATATTATGAGAATGGGAAAAGGGCAGAGGAGGGCACTAGAAAGATTAGGAGACTGGAACACCTTCCTTACTATCTGAGGCTGCAATGGCTGGGCCTCTTCACTCATGAACTACGGCACCTAATAGGTGACCTGATTGAAGTGTAAATCATACACAGCATGGACAAAGTAGATAAGGAAAAACTGTTTTCCCTATCGCACAACACCAGAACTAGGGGGCGCTCCATGAAACTTTTGGATAATAGATCTGAAACAAATAAGAGAAAGTACTTTTTCACCCAGAGAATCACTGGTCAGTAGAACTCCCTGCCAGAAGAAGTGGTGACAGCTTTAATAAAGGATTAGACAAGTTCATGGAGAACAAGGGTCCCAATGGCTATCATTATGGATGCCTGAGGACAACCTCCGGGTTGGAGAAATAGGCAGGATATCTCTCAATGCCACTTGCAGGGAATCCTAAGTAGGTGAAGACATCTGCTTGGGAATACCCTGAAGCAAATGTTGAGCCACTGTGTGAGACAGAAGGCTAGACTGGATGGGCTGTGGCCTGTTCCAGCAAGGCTGTTCTTATGGTTTGCAGCCTGTGATGGACTTTTCCTCCAGGAATCTGTCCAGTCCCCTTTTGAAAGCCTCTAGGCCAGAAACCAGATCCCATCACCACACCATGTTGCAGGGAGTCCCACAGATTAACAAACCTCCTGGCTGCTCCAAGGCCCTGCCAATTAGATGGTTTTCTTAATGTATCAAAGCAATCAGAAAGAGAGAGAGCTTGAAAACACCCACCCACAATATGTTCCAATGTTAGGCAACAAAGGAGAAACAATTAAAGAGTCACAGGAAAAGTAATGGAGAACTGCAACCATTTGTAAGCAAGACCAGAAGCCACAGGAGAAGAAGAGGGGAGGGCAAGAGGCGCCGAGGGGATCTCAGCCGGGAGGAGGGAGGCCTTTGCTCCGCCAAGGAGAGAGCAGGACAAGACTCGGAAGAGACGCTGCCTTTGCTCGGGACGAGGGAACCCCCAAAAAACCCCTCCAGTCCAGTTTCCTTCCGCCTCCCGGGAAAGTAACGCCCGTTCCTTCCAGGCCAGGCGACTGGGAGGGAAAACACGCGTCCCACAGGCCGGAGGGGCTTGCAAAGCTCTTCCTTCCTTCCCTCTACTACATCACCCAAAATCCCCAGCCAGCACGGCCACAGGGGTTATATAGTCCAGTGATGGCAAACCTTTTAGAGACCGAGTGGCCAAACTGCGATTCAAAACCCACTATTTTCTCGCAATCTTCCAAGACAGCCATTGAACCTGAATGCTGGTGGCTGTGAAGGGGCGATGTCGGGTGCCCACAGGAAGGGCTCCGAGCGCCACCTTTGGCCCCCGTGCCATAGGTTCGCCAAAACTGATACACGTGTCCAGAGCCTAAAGCAGGCAAAACTCACCGCCGCCTGACTTGGCCTGGCCTTGCCATGGGAGTTGTAGTCCAGAAGAGAAGGTGCGCTTCTCCCCCCCCCCCCGATGTAGGAAAGAGGAAGGAGTGGGTGGGGGGAGGGGTTGAAGGAGGAGGAGGACCCATTTCACCTCTTCCTCTTTCTTTCTTCCCAACTCAGCTGCTTTTAACTGCCTCAGAGCCAAGCACCAGGAACTTCCCTCTACCCCCCTCCCCGGAGGGACATCCCCCCCCCAATCCAGCCTTTCTGACCCTCCTTTGCAAGGGGCCACCGACTCCCCTCCTTGCATTTCCCGCAGGCTTCAGGGGTCTTTGGGTGTGTGTGTGTGTGTGTGTGTGTGTGTGTGTGTGTGTGTGTGTGTGTGTGTGTGTGTGTGTGTGTGTGTGTGTGTGTGTGTGTGTGTGTGTGTGTGTGTACTTGTTTTTTACATAATCTGCCAACGCACGCTTCTCTTCTTCAACTGTCTGCTTCGCTTGCAAAAGACCTCTACCACCTAATTTTCTAGGTAAATACAGCCTGTAAACATCACTGTGTGGATGTAATGCATAGTGAATGGTCATAAGTTTTCTTGTTTTCCTATCTAGACTATCTAGCTCTGTCTGAGTCCAGTTTATAATTGTACCGGTATACCTGATGACCGGTAGGGCCCAGCTGTTAATGGCCTTAGCGGTGTTACCACCATTCAGCTTACTTTTTAATACTTTTCTAACCCTTTGGATATATTCCTTACTCACCAGCTTTTTCACTTGCCCATGCTTAATATTATCTAATTGCAGTATGCCCAGATATTTATAGGCTTCAGACTGATGACACTTAATGGCTTGTCCATTTGGCATTTCAATTCCTTCCCTCTCCGTGATTTTTCCTTTTCTCAGTACCACTGTGGCACATTTGTTTAGTCCAAACTCCACACTAACATCAGTACTGAAAATTTGGGTTGTGTTGTTCAGTGAGCGTATTTCAATTTCTGATTTTCCATACAACTTTAAGTCATCCATATAGAATAGATAAGAATTTTCCCCTGAATTTTTAGCAGTTTGGTATCTTAAATTTGTCTTCTAGAAAATTATTGAGAGGGGAATCAGGGCAATAGTAAATAGCAGAGGTGACAGAGAGTCACTATTATTATTAAGAACATAAGAATATAAGAACATAAGAAGAGCCATGCTGGATCAGGCCAAAGGCCCATCTAGTCCAGCTTCCTGTATCTCACAGCGGCCCCACCAGATGCGTTTGGGAGCGCATGAGACTAGATATCTGTCTCCTGATACCACTCCCCTGCATCTGGCCCTTGAAGTACCCTGGTTTAAAGCCTAGAGATTACACATCTCCATCATGGTTTGTAACCCGTGATGGACTTTTCCTCTAGGAATCTGTCCAATCCCCTTTTGAAGGCATCCAGGCCAGATGCCATCACCACATCCTGTGGCAGGGAATTCCATAGACTTACAACGCACTGGGTGAAAAAATATTTTCTTTTGTCAGTTCTTACTCTCCCAGCACTCAATTTGAGTGTATGTCCCCTAGTTCTGGTATTTTGAGAGAGGGAGAAGAGCTTTCCTCTATCCACTTTACTCATACCCTGCATTATTTTGTATGTCTCAATCATATCCCCCCTCAAGCGCCTTTTTTCCAGACTGAAGAGGCCCAATTGTTTTAGCCTTTCTTCATAAGGGAGGTGCCCCAGCCCAGTAATCATTTTAGTCGCTCTCTTCTGCACCTTTTCCAGTTCCACTATGTCTTTCTTGAGATGCGGTGACCAGAATTGTACACAATACTCCAGGTGGAGCCTTACTATTGTTTTGTATAACGGCATTATAATGTTGGCTGTTTTATTTTCAATCCCCTTTTTGATAATCCCTAGCATGGAATTGGCCTTCTTCACCGCTGCCACACATTGGGGAGACACCTTCATGGAGCTGTCCACCAACACACCAAGATCTCTTTCCTGATCCGTCACGGATAACTCAGAGCCCATGAGTTGATAGATGAAGTTTGGATTTTTTGCCCCAATATGCATTACTTTACATTTGGTTACATTAAAACGCATTTGCCATTTCTCAGCCCACTCCCCCAGTTTGGAGAGATCCTTCTGGAGCTCTTCACAATCTTCTCTGGTTTTTACCACATGGAAAAGTTTTGTGTCATCTGCAAACTTGGCCACCACACTGTTTATCCCTGTCTCCAGATCATTTATGAACAGATTGAAAAGCACCGGTCCCAGGACCGAGCCCTGGGGCACACCGCTTTTCACTTCTCTCCATTGTGAAAATTTCCCATTGACACCTACTCTTTGTTTCCGGGATCTCAACCAGTTCTCAATCCATAAGAGGACCTGCCCTCTTATCCCCTGACTATGCAATTTTCTCAGCAGCCTTTGGTGAGGGACTGTGTCAAAAGCCTTTTGAAAATCCAGATAGACTATATCCACCGGTTCACCCAAATCCACGTGCCTGTTGACCTTTTCAAAAATTCTAAGAGGTTTGTAAGACAAGATTTACCCTTACAGAAGCCATGCTGATTTTCTCTCAGCAAGGTTTGTTCTTTTATGTGTTTTAAGATTTTCTCTTGGATGAGGCCTTCCACCATCTTCCCTGGGACAGATGTAAGGCTAACCGGCCTGTAGTTTCCTGGGTCCCCCCTCCTTCCTTTTTAAAAAATTGGTGTGACATCCGCTATCCTCCAGTCCTCCGGCACTGTGGCGTTTGAAGAGACAAGTTGCATATTACCGTTAAGAGATCTGCAATTTCATTTCTCAGTTCCCTAATAACCCTTGGGTGGATGCCATCTGGGCCCGGTGACTTGTTAATCCTCAGTTTATCAATTAGTCCTAAAACCTCCTCTCTTTTAACCTGTATTTGATTTAATTCTTTAGTCAAGAGGGGCGGCTCAGGCAGCGGAATCCGCTCAAGGTTCTCTGTCGTGAAGACAGACGCAAAGAACTCGTTCAATTTCTCTGCAATGTCCAAGTCCTCCTTAACCTCCCCTTTCCTCTCTCACCATCCAGAGGCCCAATTGGTTCTCTGGCAGGTTTTCTACTTCTAACATATTTAAAGAAGCTTTTATTATTACCCTTTATATTGCTAGCCATGCGTTCCTCAAAGTCTTTCTTTGCCTCCCTTATCATCTTTTTACATTTCTTTTGCCAGAGTTTGTGTTCCTTTTTATTTTCCTCATTTTGGGAGGATTTCCATTTACAGAAGGACCTCTCCTTGTGCTTTAGAGCCTCTCTAACTCCACTCGTTAACCATGCCGGTGTCCTCTTGGACTTAAATGAGCTCTTCTTTCTTTGTGGTATGCACTTGTGCTGGGCCTCTATTATTGTTGTTTTAAACAGGCTCCATGCACTCTGAAGAGATTGGATTCTTCTAACCCTCCCCTTCAGTTTCTCTCTAACTAGTTTCCTCATCTGAGGGAAGTTTGCCCTTCGAAAATCAAGGGTTTTTATGTCTGATTTGGTTGACACTCTTCCTCCGACATGCATGGCAAAGGTAATTGCAGCATGGTCACTGTTCCCCAGAGGCTCAGTGACAACATCCCTGACGAGGTCCTGAGTATCACACAATATTAGATCTAGAGTTGCCTGTTCTCGGGTGGGCTCCATGACAAGTTGCTCTAAGGCACAGTCATTCAGCAAGTCGAGAAACCCAGTTTCTCTTTCTTGCCCGGAGCCGCATTGGCCCAGTCAATGTGGGGATAATTAAAGTCCCCCATGATTACTATCCTATCCCTCTTAGCCACCTCCATGATTTCTCTCCTCATTTCAAGGTCCCCCTCAAGTTTTTGATCTGGTGGACGATAGAATACTCCAACTATCATATCACTCTTTGGACCTGGTAGTTTAACCCACAGTGATTCTTGGCGGAGTCAGACCCTCTGTCAATCTCCATTCTGCTGGATTTTATGCCTTCTTTGACATAGATGGCCACTCCTCCTCCAACCCGCCCCTCTCTATCCCTTCTATAGAGTTTATAGCCTGGGATTGCTGTGTCCCACTGGTTCTCCACATTCCACCAGGTTTCTGTTATGGCTATTATATCAATGTTATCCCTAGCTGCCAGATGTTCAAGTTCTCCCATCTTTGCTCGGAGGCTTCGAGCATTAAAAATAGAAGCACTTGTACAGTGGGTCCCGCAACAGCTGCTGCCTTGTTCTTCTCCCCCACAGCTTTTATTTTCAGTAGACGAACTGTCACATTCCACTATTCTGCCAGTGTTAATACTTGCTATGTCATCTCTATGTGATTCTCTACCCTCTCCAACCTCATTCCCGAGGATGAGGTGTTCAACCGGATGCCACACAGCTCCTGTGGCTTTCCCCCAGTTATCAGTTTAAAAGCTGCTCTGCTGCCTTTTTGAGGTTGAGTGCCAGCAATCTGGTCCCATCATGATTCAAGTGCAACCCATCCCTCCTGAAGAGGTTTGGCTTGTCCCAAAATGTTCTCCAGTTCCTGACAAATCTAAAGCCCTCCTCTCGACACCATCGCCTTATCCACGCATTGAGGCTTCTGAGTTCTGCCTGCCTGGCGGGACCTGCACGGGGAACAGGTAGCACTTCTGAAAATGCTACCTTGGAAGCCCGGGACTTCAATCTTCTACCTAGCAACCTGAATTTGGCTTCCAAGACTGACCGCTTGGCCTTCCCGACATCATTGGTACCAACGTGTACCATGACCACTGGCTCCTTCCCAGTTCTCTCTAACAAGCTATCTATATTTCTGGTGATGTCTGCAACCTTTGCACCCGGCAGGCAAGTGACCATCCGGTTATCATACTCCTCACAAATCCATCCCTCCGTATTTCTAATGATAGAATCCCCTAGCACAATGAGCTTCTCTCCTGCAGCCTGCTCATCAACATGTACCTGATCTTGTATCTCATCAATAGTGATGAGGAGAGATCCTGCGGAACCACTTCTTCCTCTATGTGTGCCTCATGAGGTGTGCTGAGGGAAAGAGCTTCAAATTGATTGTGCAAGCTGAGACTCTCTGAGCGATGCCTTGGCCTTCTACTCCTTTGAGTCACATTCCTCCACCCATCCACCTCCTGAGTTGGGGGAGTGACTTCCTCCTCTGAAGTGTGCCCTGTCTCTTCTTGGACCTGGATAGTCTCTTCCGCTCTGTCCAGGAACTGCTCAAGCTCCTTAATAAGTTGCTGGTCCACTATGCGAGCCTCTAGCTGCTGGACCTTCTCTTCCAATAGCGCTACCAGCTTGCACTTGCAGCAGATGTAGTTCTGCACACGCTCTGTCAAGATAACAAACATGGCACAAGTACTGCAGGTAACTACAGCTGCTCCCTGCAACTCCATTTTAACTATTACAATAAAATGTATTCAAGGTCTCAAAAATGTAAACTTGCACTTTTTTTTTTTTTAATCTAGTAAGACTCTTTACTTCTTTTATTGTTTAGTCAAAATCTAACAGTGTAGGGGCCGCTAAAGCACCTCTACTCCAACTACAAGCACGTCAGGAAGTGTAGGACCTCCTGAGGAGTTGCTTGGCTTGGGAACTCAATTAAACCCAGATTTTTTTTAATTTTTTTTTTTTGAGAGGCGCGTGCTGCTGGTAGCAGCTATTTAAAGCTAAAACTCCGCCCCTTGCTCCTGCAAAAAGAAGAAGTTAGCTCTGCCCTTTGTTCTGTGCTCCTCTGACCAGCTCCTTCCTCTCTACTGCTCTGCCAGAAGAGGACTGAGAGACTGCTGGTAGCAGCTATTTAAAGCTAAAACTCCGCCCCTTGCTCCTGCAAAAGAAGAAGTTAGCTCTGCCCTTTGTTCTGTGCTCCTCTGACCAGCTCCTTCCTCTCTGCTGCTCTGCCAGAAGAGGACTGAGACTGCTGGTAGCAGCTATTTAAAGCTAAAACTCCGCCCCTTGCTCCTGCAAAAAGAAGAAGTTAGCTCTGCCCTTTGTTCTGTGCTCCTCTGACCAGCTCCTTCCTCTCTGCTGCTCTGCCAGAAGAGGACTGAGAGACTGCTGGTAGCAGCTATTTAAAGCTAAAACTCCGCCCCTTGCTCCTGCAAAAAGAAGAAGTTAGCTTTGCCCTTTGTTCTGTGCTCCTCTGACCAGCTCCTTCCTCTCAATTAAATTATCACACAGCAGACAAGATAACAATGCTGGATTTTGTAATACAAATCACTAGTTGAACGCTTCCCAAGCATTTGTTTGTTTGTTTGTTTGTTTGTTTGTTTGTTTGTTTATTAAGCTTATATACTTAATATATAAGTATATACATGACTTATAAGTATATACATATAGGACTACATGAGCAGATCCCAGTAAGGTGGCTTTCTGCAGCTGACTGATGGTAACTTTGTCAACTCCAATTTCTTTTAATACTTGCTTAGCCCTTTAGGCACCACACCCAGCATATCATCATCATCATCATCATCATCATCATCATCATCATCATCATCATCATCATCATCATCATCATCATCATCAATTTCCTCTTTTCCTCTATCTGAAAAAAACCTGGAATGAACCAGGACCGCCTTGATGGCCTATCTATCACGGTGAATATTGATGGGGGGCTCCAGCGGCTGCTCTGCGCTTACTTTTCCTCCAGGCACCCACAGAGCTCTAGGGGAAAGGACCAGATCTTACCGGAAGCAACGAGGAACCTTGTGTGACTCTCCCGGCTTGCTTGCTTTATTGGGATGGCTTCCTCCCTTCCCAGCCAGCCCAGGATTCCTTCTTTTATCTCACCTTCCTCCTCCTCCTCCTCCTCCTCCTCCTCCTCTTTCTCTACGTTTCTATGTAAGATAAAAGTAAAGGTCCCCCCTCCCGGGTCCTGTCCCACTCTAGGGGCGATGCTCATTTCTGTGTTTCAAGCCAGAGAGCCAGTGCTGTGCAAGTCTGTGGCCGTGCGGCCGACATGGCTGCAAAGAAACACTGTTTTACCTTCCCGCTTTTTACAGTGGTACCTATTTCTATACTTGCATTTACATGCTTTCAAACTGCTAGGTTGTCAGGAGCTGGGGTTATCAGCAGGAGCTCACTCTGCTGCCCATTCATTCAGATTTAAATCAAAGTATGTCATGTTCTGAAGTTCCTGCCAAGAACCACCCGATCCTCCCTGACACTCTCGCTTCGGACCGTCACCCCGAGGGAGGCCCGTAAAAATAGCACACGTGGATAGGCCTTCTCGGTGGTGGCGCCTACTCTCTGGAACAAGCTTCTGAGCGAGTTGCGGCAGGCTCCGTCCCTGGCGTCGTTCAGGAAAAATCTAAAGACGCTACTGTTTCGGGATGCCTTTGGCACTGATTAGGTTTTTTTCCCCCCCTTGGCCCGCTTGTTTGCAGGTGTTTTTTTTTTTTTTTGGCCCTCCTGATTGTACTTACTTTGTGCTTTGTATTGGTGATGTTTTAGCCTTTTAATTGTTTTATCTTATTTGTTGTAAACCGCCCTGAGTCCCATGTCTGGTGAATAGGTGCGGTATATAAATGTGAAATAAAATAAAATAAAAATAAAACCAGGGCCCTTTGTCTGCCCGCTGAGCTCCTCTGTCCTGTTTATGCTGGGGTGGGTGAACCCAAGAGAGTGACTTGTAATAAAGATGGTGGAACCAGACTGGCACCTGTACAAAACCAAAAGCAAAGTGGTCTGTTTATATATCGCCCGATACCACTTCAAGTAGTCTCCGGGTGGTTTATAGTTTTTAATTACAGTATGCAGGCTACACATTGTCCCCCCTCCCTGTTAAGCTGGGTACTGACCTCAGAAGGATGGAAGGCTGAGTCAACCCTGAGCTTTCTACCTACGATTCAACCCCAGGTCGTGAGCACAGTTTTAGCTGCAGTACAGGCATTTAACCACTGTGCCACGGGGCTCCTACTTCCAATTTCCTACACCCCACACCTTCTCAGGCTTGGCAGGGCTTCCGGGGAGTCCAAACCCCACAAGGCTGGTCAATTAAGAGCAGTGCGCCCCTCCTTTTGATCGTTCAAAAAACTTGAGCCAAAGGACCATCTCTCGGAATAGGCTAAAGAGACACCTCCTGGGCCCAGGGGACCTCCAGGCATTTTGCACCCAAGTGAGTGTAGGCGCTCTTAGGGTTTCCTCTGGAGATGCAGGTTGCAGAGTTCCCAAAGGCAGCGCCGGCTCCAAGCGTCAGCAAAGAGTCTCAGTCCTCCGGGTGAGGCTGTGCGGAATGGGAGTCATGGCAACTGGGCTTCTTTTCTTTTAGGTCAAAAATTTTCACTGCTTATCCAAGGAGCTTCTTCAGTCTGAGGAAAGTCATTCACTTTTTCATTCCCCCTGATTTCACTTCCTCCTCCTCTGAATAGACCTCTAAGAACTATTGGGGATATATATATATGTTTTCGTAGATTTTCACGGGTATAGGTATGCATGTTGGTGGATTCGGGTTTCTTCCACTAGAAATCTGAAGAACGAGGTCTCACGTCATCTTCAGGCTGGTGTTCTGGCTTCTTTCTTCTTGAAGCAAAGCGTGGTCTCAGTTGAAGTCCTTCTATAAATACTGCTGGGGGGGTGTGGTTTGCTTGCTTTGTTGCTGATTGCAGGTTCCTTTGTTCCTTTGTTCTTTTGTGATCTGCTGTGTGGCTGAGGCGATCGTTAAGGGATTAACTGCTGGTGGCTGTTTAGATGGCTGTTTACATGCTGGTGGGTTAGATGGCTGGTGGGTTCTGGCAGTATCCTGGGCTTTGGTGGAGTGGGGTCCTGTGTCTTGTGAATTCATTTTGGTCTGGCTACGTGTCTGTGGTCTCCCAATGTTTTTTGGGGTGTGTGAGTGTGCTCCATGTGGTGACTGGAGTGGGGTGCCGCAGTAGATGGTGCAGTCGTGGTTTTGTTATTGGATGGTGGTTTCGTTTCATCTGTGGGAAGGGTCTGGGTTTGTGTTTGGTGTGGATGGAAGGTGGTGGCATCTTGTGTCCTTTTGGACCTGGTGTCAGTCTTTGTGACAGAGGCTCGTCTGTTGACCAGGGCTAGTTTCCAGATGTCAGGCAAGCGGGAGGTGTCATCACGTTTATTCATGTTGTTTGGGTGTTTCTCTATTTCAATGGCTTCCATGATTATTCGACTGTTGAAGTGTTCAGTTTTGGAGATGAGTTTGGTTCTTTCAAAGTCAATTTCATGACCTGTTGTTTTTATGTGCTGGAAGAGAGAGGAAGATTTTTCTTCTTTTTTGACTGCGTTCTTGTGTTCTGCGATGCGTGCGCTTATTCTCCTGTTTGTCTGTCCGATGTATGTGGCTGGACAGACTTTGCATGGTATTTCGTAGACTCCTTGGTTTTCTAGCTCAATCTTGTCTTTGGGGTTTCTTAAAATGTTGGCTATTTTTTGGTTGGTGCAAAAGGCTGTCTTGATATTGTGTTTGTGGAGAATTTTGCTGATTTTGTCTGTGGTGCCTTTGATGTAAGGGAGGAGGGTGGTGCCGTTGTTCTCTTCTGTTTCTTGGTTCTTGGGGGGTGTTTCCTTTTGGATTAGTTTGGTGATGGTGTTTTTTTGGAATCCGTTCGCAATTAAAACATTCGAGAGAGTGTGTAATTCAGTTTTTAGGTGGTCTTTGTCAGCGAGGCGTTTGGTTCTGGAGATGAGGGTTTTTGCTACGGAGTTGATCTGTGCAGGGTGGTGGTGTGATTGTGCATTTAAGTAGCGGTTTGTATGTGTTTTTTTCTGGTGGATGGTATGTCCTAAGGAGCCGCCAGAACCCACCAGGAAGGGAAGTTGGTTGTTGGCTTCTATTTCCATAGTGAATTGTATTTTGGGGTGTAGGCTGTTGAGCATGAGGAAGTTGTTCAGTTTAGTGTGGCCAGATAACAAGGTGTCGTCAACATAAAGCCAGAGTTTGGGTTTATGTTCAGACAGCAAAGTGTTTAACATGACCGGTGAGAGGGGTGATCCCATGGGTGCTCCTTCTATCTGTTTGTATCTTTGTCCATTGTGGATGAAGTATGTGTTGGTTAGGCAGTGGTTGGTCAGATCTAGGATGTGTTTGGGGGTTGTATTTGTTGTGGATAGCTGTCAAGGCTTCTTGAATGGGCACTTGTGTGAAGAGCGAAACAACATCGAAGCTCACCAGAGGTCATTGGGTTGTAGGTCTTGTTTCTTTATAATTTCTATGAAGTGGAAACAAAGTGATGGATTCTGCATAGGGCTGGAGTTGTTTGGCAATCAGCAACAGAGGTGCTTCTTTGTGAATCTTGGGGAGGCAGCTTGGGGCATCTGGATGATTTCTCTCTGGGGATGATGCTTGGCTTGATTTCTTCAGAAGGGAGACTTTTATTTTGGCTTTGGTGGTTTTTTTTCCAGGTAGGTGGTGGGGTCTGTGTTCAAAGGTATGTAAGCAGGGTCTTGTAGTAGGTTGGATAGTTTGGCTTGGTAGTCGGAATCACCACTGTGGCATTGCCTTTGTCTGCTGGGAGAATGATTATGTTGTTGTCTTTCCTCAGGTTGGAGAGGGCTTTTTGTTCTTCTTTGTGTAAATTGCTTCTGGGTGGTTTGCTGGAGCAGAGGACATTGGTGACCAGTCTGATTTTGTTGGCTTCATCTGGGTTGATTTTGGTTAGGCTGGCTTCCACTCCGCATATGATGTTTTCGGTGGGGATGTGTCTGGGGGCGACTGCAAAGTTGAATCCTTTGGAAAGGACTTTGGTCTCTGCGATGGTGAGTGTCCTGTCTGATAAGTTGTGAACTGTTTGTTTCATGGGCTGTTGTGTGGGGGTTTGGGCTTCTGGCGTTTTTCCAGTTTGTGGAGTTTGTTGGTGTGTGTGTCTGTCTTGTGGGAGGTCTCTGTTTCAGCTCTCCAGGCGGCAAGTTGCTTGGATTTGTTCCAGAGTGTTGGGTGGATTTTGTTGCTGAGTTTGAGGTGGAGAGTGAGTAGGTCTCTGTTGGTTTGATCTAGTAGGTATCTTTTCCTGTGTAGTTCGCTTCTGATTAGGGCTAGTTCTGTTCTTTTCAGGATCCTTTCGCTGGATGGGGTTTTTGAGTGGAATTTCAGTTGGAAGCTTGTGGGGATCACATTTTGTCTCGGCAGTTGCGTAGGAATGCAATGTCACATAAGATGGTGGCTCTTCGGACTTCTAGTTTCTCGTAGGTTCTGGTCAGCTGGAAGGTTTCCTCCCGTAGAGGTTGGATATTTGTTTTCGTAGATTTTCACGGGTATAGGTATGCATGTTAGGGTGGATTCGGGTTTCTTCCGTGTAGAAATCTGGTTGTTTTGGCGACGTTTACGAGGTCTCACTCGTCATCTTCAGGCTGGTGTTCTGGCTTCTTTCTTCTTGAAGCAAAGCGTGGTCTCAGTTGAAGTCCTTCTATAAATACTGCTGGGGGTTGGTCAAACGTCGCCAAAACAACCAGATTTCTACACGGGAAGAAACCCGAATCCACCCTAACATGCATACCTATACCCGTGAAAATCTACGAAAACATATATATATATCCCCAATAGTTCTTAGAGGTCTATTCAGAAGAGGAGGAAGTGAAATCAGGGGGAATGAAAAAGAATGACTTTCTCAGACTGAAGAAGCTCCTTGGATAAGAAGAAAGGGCCAGAACAGTGGCCTGAAGATGAGGTGTGAGTGGTCCTGATTTTTCTGCCAAATTTCACAGAAAGGACAGTGTGATAAAGAGACAGATTGTGCCTCAGTCCCCCACCCCTGCCGAGAGAGGGATCTTCTATATGCACCTGTAGGGCCTCCCTGACCCTTCTCCTGAGCCACCCATCTTCTCTCTCTAAGATGTGTCATCATTGAACGAGTGTCCTTTATCCTTAAAAACACATCTACCCGGAGGCTCATCCTGGCCTTGAGCTCTTGCCCCTTCTCTGCTTGGAAATCCTCCTGTTTCCTGGTTGTTTATTTTCTACAATGCAGAGCTCTGAGGACTCATCCAAACCAAACTTGACAGATTGAGTGCTTGTCCAAAGCTGACGGAATGGGATTCAACAGAGGGAAATGTAGGGTGCTGCATCTAGGTAAAAAGAATGAATTGCACAGGTATAGGATGGGGGACACCTGGCTGGGGAATAGTACCTGGGAAAGGGATCTGGGAGTGTTGGTGGACCACAAATTGAACATGAGTCAGCAGTGTGCTGTGGCGGCCAAGAAAGCCAATGCGATTCTTGGTTGCATCAACAGAAGCATCGTGTCTAGATTGGTGATGGCAAGCCTTTTAGAGACCGAATGCACAAACTGTGATTCAAAACCCACTAATTTTTCACAAATTGCCAATACAGGAATTTAACCTGAATACAGGTGGTTGTGAAGGTGCGATGGTGGGTGCCAACAGAAAGGGCTCCGGGTGCCAGCTTTGGCACCTGTGCCATAGGTTCGCCAACACTGGTCTAGTTCAAGGGAAGTGATAGTACCACTCTTAGAGATGTTTTGAAGCTTGGAAAAAAAAACGGAATTTTTTGGAAAAGTTGAAAAAAATACTACATTAGCACTGCCAACCCCTTTTATGGCTTGAAAGTCATTCTGTTACTTTAGGAACATAAAATACGACTATGGACAATTATACTTGGCATAAAATTGTCACAACTAGCATATTAAAATATAGTCTATCCAAACAATTATTACAAGATAATTTATTTTTAAAATAATATTTATTTGTAATTGTAAGTAACAAATGGAATTACAATCTCCTAAACGGTTTACTAGTTTATGTGGAACAAAAAAACCCTACAAAACAATGTTTAAAAAAACTGAATTAACAATTATTCATATTTCCTCTCCACTGTACTCTATTAAATAAAAATAAAACAAAGGTCTCATTCTCAGGAAAAGAATTGAGGAGGAGGGAAATGAAGGGAGTTGGACTAAGTTTTAGTGATATTTTTTAGAAATGAGAAAATATTTGAACACTCTGTCTTAAAATATTTTACTCATTATGAATGAATGAATGAATACTTCATTATGTTAAAATAGAACATTCCATAATTTTTTCTTTTTTTCTTTTTCAATTTTTCCATTTTTGGGTGAAAAAACAAAAGAAAAAAGCTTTGGGGAAAAATGGAGGAAAACGTTTTTTTGTCTCTCTCTTTAGGACTTCACATTTCTAACCACTATCTTCTGCTCTGGTCAGACCCCACCTGGAGTTGTGTCCAGTGCTGCCCACCTCAATTTAAAAAGGATGTTGACAACCTTGTCCGGGTCCAGAGGAGGGTGACCAGGATGATTGAGGGTCTGGAAGAAATTTCTTCCGAGGAGCGGCTTAGGGAGCTGGGAATGTATAGCCTTTCAAAAAGAAGGCTGAGAGGGGATATGATTGCTATGTTTAAATATTTGAAACGATGTCATATTGAAGCTGAGGCTCCAGTATTTTGGCCACCTCATGAGGAGAGAGGAGTCCTTGGGAAAGTCCCTGATGTTGGGAAAGATTGAAGGCAAAGGGAAAAGGGACGACAGAGAATGAGATGGTTGGATGGTGTTATTGATGCAACCAATATGGATTTGACCAAACTCTGTGAGGGAGCAGAAGACAGAAGTGCCTGGCGTGCTCTGGTCTATGGGGTCACGAAAAGTCAGACACGACTGAACAACAACATATTGAAGAGGGAACCTGTTTGTTTTCCATGGCTTCAGAGACTAAGACTCAGGGCAATGGTTTCAAACTACAGGAAAAGAGATTCCATTTGAACATTAGGAAGAATTTCATGACAGTTAGAGCTGTCCAGCAGTGGAATATGCTGTCACGGAGGGTGGTGGAGTCTCCTCCTTTGGAGGTTTTTAAGCAGAACCCGGATGGGCCTCTGTCGGGAATACTGGGATGGGGGTTCCTGCATGGCAGGGGGTAGGACTGGATCACCCTTGAGGTCTCTTCCAACTCTATGACTCCTCACTGCATTGGATCCCATATAATCTATTGCCCTCTTGTGTTTTGGTGTTGGGTCTTTTGAGTGGTCGAGTCTCTGCCATAATGCTTATAGGTTTACAGTGAATAATAAATAAATAAATAAATAAATAAATAAATAAATAAATAAATAAATAAATAAATAATAATAATTATTATTTATTTATTTATTTATTTATTTATTTATTTATTTATTTATTTATTTATTTATTGGATTTATACCCCACCCATCTTCCCTAAGGAACTCTGAGCGGCGTACAAAGCTAATCAAGTCAGCAAATATAAAGAACACAGATACAGAACATAAACAACAATGAGTTAAAACATGTTAAAGCATGTGCACCCTGATCAGAATGAGTGTAGCTCAGTAAAAAAAGTCATATTGGTAGAGCTAACCAAAAAGCAGATGACGGGATAAAAAAAGAATATTTAAAGCAATTTAAACTTGGTCTCCAAAGGCCTCGCGGAACAGGATGGTTTTCAAGGCTCTGCGAAAGGCCAGCAGGGACTCTGCAGAGCGCACTTCACTGGGACGGCTGTTCCACATTGAAGGGGCAGCCACCGAGAAGGCCCGATTACGAGTTGAGGTTCTTCGGGCCTCTCGGGGGGTGGCAACCCGAAGCGAGTGCGCTCCCAACTGCTGAACTGGTTGGGCCGAAGTTGATCTCTGGGTGATCCGCTCTGCAGGTAGTCCGGTCCCAAGCTATGGAAAGGTTTTATAAACTAAAACCAAGACCTTGAATCTGATCCGGGACGCAACGGGCAACCAATGCAGGTGGGCCAAGACTGGGGTGATGCAGTCATAACGACGTGCACCCACCACCAGTCTGGCCGCCGCATTTTGTACCCGCTGCAGACGCCAGAGGAGAGTCAAGGGCAACCCCATGTAGAGGGCGTTGCAGTAGTCCAACCTCGAGATCACCAGTGCTTGCACCACTGTTCTCAGGGAGTCGCCATCTAGGTACGGGCGGATCTGGGCAATTTGGCGAAGGTGATAAAATGCGGTCCGGGTCACGGCAGCCACCTGGGCATCCAAGGATAGCGCCAGATCCAGGACCATGCCCAGATTTCAAACTCTGTCCGACAGCTGGAGGAAACACCCTCCAAGCTGGGGAGAGGGCCTCCGTATCTAGATGGAGAACTCCCGAAGAACATCACCTCGGTCTTCTCGGGGTTGAGTTTGAGCCTGTTGGCCCTGGTCCAAGCCATGACCGCCTCCAGACACTGGTCAAGAGTCCGGAAAAGGAGAGATAGAACTGCGTGTCATCAGCGTACTGATGACAGCAGACTCCAAATCTCCGAATGACCACAGCCAGCGGTCTTACATAGATGTTTTATTTTTTATTCATTTATTGTTATATTTATATCCCGCTTATCTTCTACATGTAGAACTCTAAGCGGCTTGAACAGCGTGGGGCAGAGAGACGAGCCCTGTGGAACCCCGCAAGGGAGTGTCCACGGGGCCGACAACTCTCCACCATGCTGCACATACTGGAGCCGACCCTCCAGGAAGGACCGGAGCCAACTGCGAACAGTGCCTCCGATACCCATCTCAGAGAGCCGGTCCAGTAGGATACCGTGGTCGACAGTATCGAAGGCCGCTGACAAATCCAGGAGAACCAACCGGGTAGAGCAACCCCTGTCGGCCGCCCGGATTAGGTCATCTTGCAGCGCGACCGGAGCTGTCTCGGTCTCTCGGCCAGGCCTGAACCCGGACTGGCATGGATCAAGGCACCACTGTTTCTCCAGAAATGATTGAATCCGAATCACGGCCACTCTCTCGATGACCTTGCCCATGAAGGGGACGTTGGCAATCGGACGGTACTTGGCCAATTGGTCCAACGCTAAGCCCATTTTTTTCAAAATGGGCTTTACCACTGTCTCCTTCAAGCGGGAGGGAAAAAACCCCTTGCTGAAGGAGGCAGTGGCGATGGCAGGAGCCCATTCGGGCATACTCCCCCCGGCAGCTTTTATGAGCCATGATGGGCAAGGGTCGAAGGGGGTGGCCGCGGGTCAGCAATGGGCAATTGCCCTGGAGGCCTCCAAAGAGGAAACAGGCCCAAACACAACCAATCGAGGAGAGCGGGGGGTGAAGCGACGGGGTGGCGAGGGAGGGCTAGTGCAACCGGATTTGAAGCCAGCCCAGATGGCCTCTATTTTTGATCTAAAAATGACTGCAAAGTTCTCACTACTGAAATCAGTAGGAAAAGGCCTTGCCAGACTAGGATTGGTGAGGTCTCGAACCACCCGGAAGAGCTCCGCCTGGCGGTTCGAGGCCTCATCCATTCTTAGGGAGTAGTATGATGTTTTAGCTGCCCTGATCGCAAGGGAGTAGCACCTAGTCTGGATTACAATTGCAGTCTTATTAAAAACTGTCCGGCTATGTCTCCAGCTGCTCTCAAGCCTCCTCCGCTCCTGCTTCATCGCTCTCAACTCCGCCATGAACCACGGCGAAGGTTGAGCTCTGCTGAGGAGGAGGCGCTTGGGGGCGATTCGGTCGATGGCACGGGAAGCTGTTTCAAACCATTGATCAGCCGTAGCCTCGGCCGAATCGTCAGCCAGGCCACCAGGAAGCTCCCCGAAGGCCTTGCGGAACTGAGTAGGATCCAGGAGCCTCCGGGGGTGAGCCCAAACAAGGGGCCGGTGATCCCCGCGAGGGGGGGCACGATTGACAGGGAGAAGGACAACAGGTGATGATCTGACCATGACACAGGAAGGGAGATGATGTCCCCCACCTCCAGACAAGAATCCCCCGACATGGAGGAAAAATCCAAGTCAAGGGTATGGCCACATCTGTGGGTAGGGCAAAAAATATGCTGGGAAAGGC
This sequence comes from Phrynocephalus forsythii, assembly GCA_029282475.1. Taxonomy (NCBI): domain Eukaryota; kingdom Metazoa; phylum Chordata; class Lepidosauria; order Squamata; family Agamidae; genus Phrynocephalus; species Phrynocephalus forsythii. Next base: position 11,297,473 of record JAPFRF010000024.1, read on the forward strand.
TCATGGAGGTCATGGACTCCATGAATTCCAGAGCTACACCGGATAGTTCACCGCCGGCATGCACATTGAAGTCCCCCATGACCAGAAGCCGGGGGGACCTCAGGAGGGCTGCCACGATGAACTCCGAGAGCTCTGGTAGGGATTGTGCTGGGTTGCGGGGAGCACGGTAGCCCAGTACAATGCCAAATCTATCCCGCTGACCTACCAACAGGTGGAGGCATTCTAACCCCGGACTAACCAATGTAGAGGCCCTGGTCACATGAAGAGATTCCCGGTACAGAATAGCAACCCCTCGCCTCTTCTGACCCTCCAACCTACCCACATTGGGTGAGGGAAGCTCCCCCCTCTGCGCCCACCCAGGTCTCTGTGATACGGGCCAGGTCGGCCCTCCCATCTCAGATGGCATCGTAAATGATGGCGATCTTATTATGGACCGACCTGGCATTCAGAAGGAGACAGGACAGGTTGGAGGCGCTGGTGGGATGGCTCCGGCACACATGGCAGTGAGTCGAGGGGTCAGAACGTGGGACAGGTGCGAGATGCCTGACCCGAGTTCTTCTTATCTGACTCACCCTTCGGCTCCAAGCGTATCGTCCACGGCCCGACACACTTGGTATAGGAGCCCCTGCTAACATGGAGACCTAAAAAGAAGAAAAAAAAAAGCAACAACAACTACCTCAAAACAACTAACAGCAATAAATATAAATTACAATCAGGTAATTAAGACTAATAAAATAATAAACTAAAATAGTAAATAATAATAATAATAATAATAATAATAATAATAATAATAATAATAATAATAATAATAATAATAATAAACTTCAGAGACTCTGGCATAAACCAGTACAGGTGGTCTCAGTGGGTGCGGTGCCTAAAGAGCCAACCAAGTATTTAGAAGAAATTGGAGTTGACAAAGTCAGCTGCAAAAAGCTCGCATAATTCACTGATACATCACATAGTCTTAAATTCTTGGGAAGCATTCAACTAGTGATTTGTAATACAAAATCCAGCATAGATATCTTGCCTGCTGTGCGATAATGTAATAACAATAGCAATAATAATAATAAACTTTATTTCTGTATCGCCTTTCTCCCCGAAGGGACCCAAGGCGGCTTACAGTACTAATTCAATACAATTAACAGATTAAAATCAAGACAGATATATTAAAATACATTAAAACATTTAAAATATTAAAGAAAACAAGAGATTTTTAATATTTAAAATATTAAAGGTAAGAAAAACATTTAAAAACAATGCTAAAACAACAGCAGCAACAGAGTTTAAAAGGCCTCAAGCCAATAAGACTGACTATAAAGATGTCATAAATAAAAAAAGTTTTTTTAAAAAATGCTGGAGACTCAAAGTGCTTGCCTAAATAAACAAGTCTTAAACGTCACTTGAATGTTTCCAGGAAGGAGACAGTTTTCAGCTCAAAGGGCAGGGAGTTCCATAGTACTGGTGCCACTACTGAGAAGGCCCTGTTTCTTGCTGCTGCCCCACACACCTCCCTGAGCGGTGGCAGTCGTAGAAGGGCCTTCTCCGATGACCTAAGGGGGATGGACCGGATTACATGGAAGTAGGCAGTTTCTCAGCTATCTTGGTCATAGGACTTTATTTCTGTATAGGGCTTTAAAGGTCATAACAAGCACCTTGAATTGGGCCCAGAAACAAATGGGAGGCCAATGCAGTCGCTGGAGAAGCAGCCCAACAAAGTCGAACCGCTTAGCTCCAGTAACTACATGGGCTGCCACATTCTGTACAAGTTGTAGTTTCCGAACCGTCTTCAAGGGCAGCCCCACATAGAGCGTGTTACAGTAATCTAATCTTGATGTCACCATGGCATGGATCACCATGGCCAGGTGTGCATGATCCAAGTATGGCTGCAGCTGGCGCACCAGCCGAAGCTGGGCAAAGCCCCCCCTGGCCATAGCCGAGTCTAGGAGCAGCTATGAATCCAGGCGGACCCCACAAGCTGCAGACCTGCTCCTTCGGAGGGAGTGCAACCCCATTCAGAGCAGGACGATATTCCAGCACCTGCATCAAGGCTTTCTGAACCAGGAGAACCTTTGCCTTGTCCAGATTTATAATTTCAGCTGGTTAGTCCTCATCCAGATCCCCACTAACTCCAGACAGCGCTCCAGGACTTCAACCGCTCCCCTGGAATCTGGGGGAAAGAGGACATATAACTGGGTATCATCAGCATATTGATGGCACCCCACTCCAAATCCCCGGATGACCTCCCAGCGGTTTCATGTAAATGTTGAATAGTATGGGGGGACAGAATAGAACCCTGTGGCACCCCACACTTCAAGGGCCAGGGTGCCAAACAGGTATCCCCCAGCACCACCACCTGGGATTGATCCTCCAAGTAGGAGCAGAACCACTGCAAGACAGTGTTGAGTTTAAAATGAGTTTAAAATTATATTTCAGCTAGGCTAATCCTGCTGAGTTCCGCTGGACCCCAGTAGCCCAATGAAGAATCCAACGAGAGATCCTGAAGTAAATACTGCGTTTATTAAGCCTAATAAAGACAGCAGGTGGACACAAGCCAGGAACCGGGCAAAGATGTCCAACCCCGGACACAAAGAAACCCCAACTTTTATTAGTTCCCCGTCCTCCCCCCCTTGGGTGGCGCCGCCCAGGGGTGGGCAAGGGGATGGATCTTCAAACAGTCCAATCAGGGTGGTCCACGGGTTGGCCAGAGGCGTTCCTGGGCGGTCTCTGGCAGGCTGGAGTCGAATGCCCACTCAGGTGTTAATGAGTCAAAAGTATCTTTTGATTAGGCCATCGTGATATGACAATACAAAGGGGAAGCAAGGCATTGTTCTTAGTCTGGGTAAACTGTGGAAATCAGAAAGTCAATAGAGGGCTGGGGAAGGCTGATACAAAAGTCAACAGTGGACAGGAAAACTGATGGGATAATCCGGAGGTGTCTGAATAGTCCTTTTTGTGGGTGCAGATATGTGACAATGAAGAGCCCCAGGCTGTGACAAGTATCTGTGCCAGGAATTCTTGTGATCCAGGAAACATCTGTTGTGGACGTGCCAGAAATTTTGGAGAAGATGGATTCCTTCCAGAAGATGCAGCTTGCCTCATGATGCCACCATGATGTCTGCTCCTTGTGCCATAACCCCCTTGCCCCAGATTATAGTCAGAAGCCATAAGATAGAGAAGAAACATGTTTTAAGCACACCCAGGGAAGAAGGGGTGGGAGGAGAAGGAAGGATAGAGAAGAGGAGAAAGAAAGAGAGAGAGAGAGAGAGAGAGAGAGAGAGAGAGAGAGAGAAAGAGAGAGAGAGAGAGAGAGAGAGAGAGAAGGGGGCACCCTTTGAGTCAGGAATCTGGGGTCTGTGTCAGGCAGGGGCAGTGGAATCAGGTCTCAGGTGGTAGGGAGGTCCCTGATTCCTGAGAATGATTGTTGAGAATCATTCCCTCTGCAAGCCAGAGCAGGGAGGGAATAATTTCAGGAGAAATTCTGCCTGAACTGCGCCTCTGGCTAAGACTTCCGGGCTGGGAGAATGAAAGAAAAAAGGCAGGAAAGGGTTAACTAAAACTTTAGTAAGGGACGTCCCTGATTCTTTGGCTGGAACCCCTGGGAATGAGGAGGTCAGCTTTCCAGGGGTTTCCGCAAGAAGGGAAACTCTGTTGGGTCAATTCGGGAGCGGGGAGTAGTCTACCAGCATAGAGAAACATAGAAACGAAAAGGGGACCGTTCTATCTCTATAGAGATAACCGACCGGGAGAAGGCATGAATTTCATGGAACTGTGACTCGGGTAGAGAGTGGTGAGAGGAGCCGGTCCCTTCGGCTGCCTTTCCTCGAGTTTGTGGAACTGTGAGCCGGGTAGGGAGGGTGAATTCGCCCCACTGTCGCTGCCGGAAGATTACCCGCCTCTCTGGTGCTCGAAGAGGCTAGAGTTTTCGAATTTGCCCGGGGAAAGCGTTGTGGTTCTTTTTAGGAGGAGCGGTCTACTAAGCCAATTCAATGGGATAGGGTTCCCTCCCCGTCCGGCCGTGATTAACAAGACATTGATTGATGGCCAGGGGCGCTGATTGGTTAAAGCGCGCAGAAGGGCTTATCTTCGCCCTCCTGCTGTTTTATGGAGTCTCTGCGGAAATTGACTGCCGCAGGAGACTTGATACTACGTAAACTGTCAAATTAGGTGCAAATTGGTGCTTTCCGCTGCCGAATCTCGGCTCGCAAGGCCTCTCAGTCGGCAAAAAACGGCGGTTTGTATTTCTTCCGATATCTCGGGAACGGTTTGGAGTTTTTGGACGGGGAAAAGAGTGTAGTGCTTATGACGGTGTGGGGATCATTTGGGCGGTTCCAATGGGTCTCGGAACCGCTCCAATTATTTATAAAATTTGATTTTCCATTATGACTCTTCAACAGTGCCTCCAACTCCCAACTCATCCAATCGGCCCAGAAGGACACCATAGCCGATGGTGTTGAAAGCCGCCGAGAGGTGTGTGAGGGTTCATGTATATTAATAAGTGGTTCCACAGATGATATATGACTGGAAACTCTCGGTTCTTCAAAATTCAATAAACTTTTATTTAAACGATTTAACACATATTTCTCAGGCACTTTGCTTTCATTGTTGCTAACACATGGCATTAAAACTTGTTGCTCATAACTTGGCAGAACTTGAAAACTGTGATTAAGTCATTAATAAACGGGTTATTCTTTACTTGGGGTGTGTTATATTGGGACACAGAAGTGGATCCGCACACTGGGTCCCACAACAGTGATGTCGAACGGCCACTTGGGGTTCCCACCCCCAGCCAGGGATCCATCCCGGTGGACCACTTGCCACTTTCCTGGCTCTGTATCCACGCCCCGTAGGCAATATCCCGGGAGTTGGCAGAGAAAGTCCCACCAGTGTAGGCAGAGGGAGTCCGACATCCACCGTCCTCTCCACCGTCAGTATAGTCTGTGTGCCCTTGTCCGTTACCAAGGTAACTCTCCTCTCCATTTGCGTCTTGCGCTCCCTTCTAACTGTCCCCTTCACTCCGTCCTCACGCTTCCACCCCCCACGACCTCCTACCTGAATGCTCACTTCTCTCAACAACTTTCTACATTCATGCTCTCCTGCTTGCATTCCCACATCCCTAATAACTTTATTCTTATCTAAACTCACCCCCCTACTTGCACCCCTATATTATAAATTGCTTTCTTCCGCTCTATTTCAGCTTGTATTGCCACATTCTTCCCTCTGCATCACCAATCCTCTACTTGTATGCCTACGTCCATCAATTTATCTCTTTTAACCCACTCCATTTCTGCCTGCACCCCAATACTTCTTCTCAACTCCTTTCTTTCTTCTTCCTGAACCCTCCAATTACTAGCCCCCTGTACCACTGCAAAAAACCCTCCTATAATAGGCCTGTCCCTGGAATATACTTCTGTTCCCGTTTCCTCCTTCTCTTGTTTCTCTTCTATATTCTTCCTGGTTTCTCTTCTATTGGACTCCTCTTTGGACGCCTCTCTTCTGCATCTCTTTCTTTCTCCTGCCCCTGGCTCTGGTGATGGTTGTCTCTTTAGCAGATGGTCCACAAGGTGCAGCAGGACCAACAGGGACACACTCCCCCTTTCTAGTCCCTGCTGTAGATCATCCACCAAGGCGACCAAGACGGATGGCCTTACACTGCAAAAAAGTCACAAACTCATCTGCCTGGGGGAAAAGGGCCACTGGTGTTAGAAGTCCCCTTGAAGCAAGCCAAGAGAGAAGGCGGCCCCATCCACTCAGCCTCCCTGCCTACCCTCAGAAGAGCTGTTGATCCTGGGATGGGCAGCAAGACTGTCCCTCCAGTTCAAGCCCTCTCCACACCCTAAACATGTATGTGGTCCCCTTCCTGTCTTACGCACTCCCTCACAAGGCTAAAGCACTCTCTGGGCAGTTCACACCACAAGGAGGCAAGCAAGACTAATAGAGGGAAGCCACACAGTCGACCAAGGACAAGTTCCGACATCCTATATTACTATGTCCACCATGGCTGGAGGCCAGTATCCATTTCTGGAAAATGCCGAGGAGAAACAGTGGCACTTATTGAGGTAAAGCCCACATCCTGGCTCTGATGGCATTGAATGAGAGGACGGCCGCGTATGAGGCTTTCTAATAACATCTTTGTTAGTCACAACCCGTGTCATATCGCGGGGAAATGGAAGACGAAACCTGAGTAGAGTAGAGAAATCAATAAGGCCTCTCAGATATCCCAGGGTACTTGCCACACAAAGCTCTCCAGTTATCCAGTTCAGAGGAAGAAATTTACCTCAGAGCTGCACCCTCGAGAAGAACCCCTGAGGAATGGCCAGTGCTAGCTGGTCCATTTTACAGACTAGTTCCTGGGTTTTGTCACAACTGTATTCCATCTTTCGCACACACATTTTACACAAATCTATAGAACTGTGTTTCAAGCTTTTCTGCTTCTGAGGTGCCTCTTTCCAACTCCTTCCTCCCTGTTCTAAAGATTCGAATCCTTGGCCGGTTGAAATCCTCTCTTCAGAAGAGCTTCCATCAGGAGGGAGAGAATCGTCCAGACCTCCTCCTCTCCCTCCCTCCCTCCTTCCCACTGCGCTCCTGCCCAGGAGAGGGTCGGCAGTGCTTTAATCTGGGCATCCCCGGAAACCTTTCTGCCTTCTAAATCTAAACAAATAATTTACAATGGACCCTTGCATAGCAAACAGTTTGTATAACATAAAATCTGTGCAACATAAAAAAATCCAGAGATAGGGGAAATTTGCTTAACATAATTGTCTATGGGGCAAATCTGTACAACATATATATGGGATTACTCCATTTTCAATGCATTCCTATGGGAAATTTGTATAAAGGAAAATTTGCTTAACATAATTTCATTTTGTACCATATTTTTCCTTCTATAAGACACCCCCCCATGTATGAGACGACACCAAATGTTCCAGCCCGAAATAACAGACTCTCTAATGTGTGGATATCTCATTGGCTAACTTCCATGTATAAGATGACTTTCAATGTTTACTAAAAAAGAATAGTCTTATACATGAAAGAATACAGTAATATATTTCAAATTTATTTATTTATTTATTTATTTATTTATTTTGATGCTTATATACCGCCCGTCTTCCAGAGGAACTCCGGACGGTTTACAACAAATAAGAACATAAGAGAAAGCAGTCAAATAGAACATCATAATAAAACACTAAAAGAAATCAATAGCGAGGTGGCGGGACAGAGAAAGAAAAACAAATAATAGTCACTAAATGCCTCACAAAAAGCCAAGTCTTTAAGGCCTTTTTGAAGGCTGGCAGGGACTCTGCAAGGCGCAGCTCACTTGGGAGATGATTCCATGACCCAGGACCAGCCACAGAGAAGGCTCGGTTACGGGTGACTGTTTTCCGAGACTCCCTGGGCATGGCCACCCGAAGTGAGTGCGCCCACGACATTCTGGTTGGTCGCAGAATGTTGTGCCCGCGACATTCTGTTACTAATCTAGATAGATAGATAGATAGATAGATAGATAGATAGATAGATAGATAGATAGATAGATAGATAGATGATAGACAGATAGAAAGATAGATAGATAGATACTATGTAAACTTTTAGTCTGCTGCATACAATACAGAAACAAAGAGCACTAAACAAAAGCCATTCAAAACCCTTGCAGAGCACATAAGAACATAAGAAGAGCCATGCTGGATCAGGCCAAAGGCCCATCTAGTCCAGCTTCCTGTATCTCACCGCGGCCCCACCAGATGCGTCTGGGAGCGCATGAGACTAGATATCTGTCTCCTGATACCACTCCCCTGCATTTGGCCCTTGAAGTACCCCGGTTTTAAGCCTGGGGATTACACATCTCCATCATGGTTTGTAACCTGTGATGGACTTTTCCTCCAGGAATCTGTCCAATCCCCTTTTGAAGGCATCCAGGCCAGATGCCATCACCACATCCTGTGGTAGGGAGTTCCACAGACTAACAACCCGCTGGGTGAAAAAAAATATTTTCTTTTGTCTGTTCTTACTCTCCCAGCCCTCAATTTGAGTGTAAGTCCCCTAGTTCTGGTATTTTGTGAGAGGGAGAAGAGCTTCCCTCTATCCACTTTACTCATGCCCTGCATTATTTTGTACGTCTCAATCATATCCCCCCCAGGCGCCTTTTTTCCAGACTAAAGAGCCCCAAATGTTTTAGTGTTTCCTCATAAGGGAGTTGCCCCAGCCCAGTAATCATTTTAGTCGCTCTCTTTTGCACCTTTTCCAGTTCCACTATGTCTTTCTTGAGATGTGGTGACCAGAACTGTACACAATACTCCAGGTGTGGCCTTACTAATGTTTTGTATAATGGCATTATAATGTTGGCTGTTTTATTTTCAATCCCCTTTTTGATAATCCCTAGCATGGAATTGGCCTTCTTTACCGCTGCCACACATTGGGGAGACACCTTCATGGGGCTGTCCACCAACACACCAAGATCTCTTTCCTGATCCATCACGGATAACTCAGAGCCCATGAGTTGATAGATAAAAGTTTTGATTTTTTGCTCCAATATGCATTACTTTGCACTGGGCTACATTAAAACGCATTTGCCATTTCGCAGTCCATTCCCCCAGTTTGGAGAGATCCCTCTGGAGCTCTTCACAATCTTCTCTGTTTTTTACCACACAGAAAAGTTTTGTGTCATCTGCAAACTTGGTCACCTCACTGGTTATCCCTGTCTCCAGGTCATTTATGAACAGATTGAAAAGCGCTGGTCCCAGGACAGATCCCTGGGGCACACTGCTATTCACTTCTCTTCATTGTGAAAATTTCCCATTGATGCACACTCTTTCTTTCCTGGATCTCAACCAGTTCTCAATCCACAAGAGGACCTGTACTATCCCCTGACTGTGCAATTTTCTCAGCAGCCTTTGGTGAGGGACTGTGTCAAAAGCCTTTTGATATATAGATTATATCCACCGGTTCACCCAAAACCACGCCTACTGACCTTTTCAAAAAATTCTAAAAGATTTGTCAGATAAGACTTACCTTTACAGAAGCCATGCTGATTTTCTCTCAACAAGGTTTGTTCTTCTATGTGTTTTAAGATTTTCTCTTGGATGAGGCTTTCCCTGGGACAGATGTAAGGCTAATCAGCCTGTAGTTTCCCAGGTCCCCCCTCCTTCCTTTTTAAAAAATTGGTGTGACATCTGCTACCTTCCAGTCCTCCGGCACTGTGGCCGTTTTAAGAGACAAGTTGTGTATTACCATTAAGAGATCTGCAATTTCATTTCTCAGTTCCCTAATAACCCTTGGGTGGATGCCATCTGGGCCCGGTGACTTGTTAATCTTCAGTTTATCAATTAGTCCTAAAACATCCTCTCTTTTAACCTGTATTTGATTTAATTCCTTAGTCAAGAGGGGCTGTTCAGGCAGCGGAATCTGCTCAAGGTCTTCTGTCGTGAAGACAGATGCAAAGCAATTTCCAAGTCCTCCTTAACCTGCAATTTCCAAGTCCTCCTTAACCTCCCCTTGTCCTCCCTCACCATCCAGAGAGCCAACTGGTTCTCTGGCACATTTTCTACTTCTCATATATTTAAAGAAGCTTTTATTATTATCCTTTATATTGCTAGCCAAGTGTTCCTCCAAATCTTTCTTTGCCTCTCTTAAATTTCTTTTGCCAGAGTTTATGTTCCTTTTTATTTTCCTCATTTGGGGAGGATTTCCATTTACAGAAAGACCTCTCCTTGTGCTTTAGAGCAGTGCTCCCCAACCTTTTTGTCCCCACAGACCGGTAAATGTTTGATGATTTTCCGTGGCCCGGGGCTGGGGGTGGGGCGGGGGGGAGATGGGCGGTGCGGGGGGTCGGGCGAGGGGGAAGGGGTGGGTGTGGGGGGGGGCGGGGGATGGGGGGAGGGAGGAGGGGAGGCGGGGGCTTGGAGCGTGTGCCTTGCGGGGGGACCACGGGAGCGGCGGCGGCAGCGGCAGCGCTCGCCAGCTGGGGGCATCGGGCATGCCGCTCGCCCCCGCGCGCACGGGCGGGGTGGGGGGAGCCTGGGGCTCCTGGGCGGGTGGGCCCCCGCCTCCTCCTCCTGTCGGCGGCCGCGGTGGCCACGGCAGCCGCCCGGGTTCGGCCACCACCGCCGCCCGCCTCCGGCTGCGGCCTTTGGGCGGGTGAGCGGGAGGGGGGAGGGGAGGGAGGCCGGTGGGGGGGTGGCATCCCCGCGCGCCCCCCGGAGAGGCCAGTGTCCTTTCCTCAGCCCTCCCCCGACACACACACACACACACACACACACACACACACACACACACACACACACACCTGGCCACCTCTCAGGGAGGCAGGCAAAGCTCACCCCGCGCCGCGCGCGCCCTCCTCCGCCACCAAGACTTGCCCCCACTCCCGACGGGTCTCCGGGCCAAGAAGGGGGAGCCCGAGCGCCTCCCGCCGCCGCCGCCGCCTCTCTCACCTGCTGCTGGGCAGGGAGCCCGAGCTCTGGCCAGGCGCGAAACTCAGGAACTTGTCCGCTCTCCCGGGGAGGCGGGGAGGCGGCCGCTGGGAACTGGCGGAACCTGGCCCGCCCCGAAGGGGCTGCAACGAGGGCGGTAGCGCCTCCTCCTCCTCCTCCTCCTCCCGCCGCCGCCGCCGGAGGAGCAGCAGCAGCAGCTGGGGCGATTGCGGCGGGGGGTCGCAGGGGCGGCGGCGACCGTGGGGGGGTCGCGGCGGCGGCGAAAACACCTGCGCTGGCCCGCGACGCCCCCCGCCCGCCCCCAACACAGGTGCGGTCCGGCAGCGGTGGGAGCAGGGGGGCTCCACCCTGGAGCGCAGCCGCAGGGAGGGGCCAAAGGGCGCGCGCCCGGGGGAGGAGGAGGAGGAGGAGGAGGGGCACCCACCTCCTCTTCCGACCGAGGGGGCCCCCACGCTGCGGCGGCGGTGCGCGCACATGGGGGGGCTCACCAGCGCCTCCCGCGCGCGCCCCCTCCTCCCCACTGGCCCCCGCGCGCCCGGCCCCCAGCTTCCTGCTGCTGCTGCTGCTGCTGGTGGAGGGTGAGGAGGAGGAGGGCGGAGGAGGAGGAGGAGGAGGCGCTGCCGCCGCCGCCGCCGGCGGCGGGCAGAGGAGGAAGGCAAAGGCAAAGGCGGCGGCGGTGGCTCCTCCTGCGCTCCTCCAGCCTTCCTCCTCCACCGGCCGCCCGCGGGAGAGGAGGAGGAGGAGGGTGGCGGAGGAAAAGGGGAGGAGCCTCCCCATCCTCCCCAGGCGGCCCGGTGCCGACCGGTCCACGGACCGGCACCGGTCCGCGGACCGGGGGTTGGGGACCACTGCTTTAGAGTCTCTCTAACTCCACTCGTTAACCATGCAGGTTCCCTCTTGGACTTAGATGAGCTCTTCTTTCTTTGTGGTATGCACTTGTGCTGGGCTTCTATTACCGTTGTTTTAAACAGGCTCCATGCACTCTGAAGAGATTGGATTGTTTTAACCTTCCCCTTCAATTTCTTTCTAACTAGTTTCCTCATCTGAGGGAAGTTTGCCCTTCAGAAATCAAGGGTTTTTATGTCTGATTTACTTGACACTCTTCCTCCAACATGCATGGCAAAGGAGATTGCAGCATGGTCACTGTTCTCCAGAGGCTCAGTGACATTCACATCCCTGACCAGGTCCTGAGTATCACACAGTATTAGATCCAGAGTTGCCTGTTCTCAGGTGGGCTCCATGACAAGTTGCTCTAAAGCACAGTTATTCAGCAAGTCAAGAAACCAAGTTTCTCTTTCTTGCCCGGAGCTCGCATTGGCCCAGTCAATGTGGGGATAATTGAAGTCCCCCATGATTACTATCCTATCCCTCTTAGACACCTCCATGATTTCTCTCCTCATTTCAAGATCCCCCTCAAGTTTTTGATCTGGTGGACGATAGCATACACCAACTATCACATCACTCCTTGGACCTGGTAGTTTAACCCACAGTGATTCTATGGTGGAGTCAGACCCTTTGTCAATCTCCATTCTGCTGGATTTTACCCCTTCTTTGACATAGATGGCTACTCCCCCTCCAACCCGAACCTCTCTATCCCTTCTATAGAGTTTATAGCCTGGAATTGCTGTATCCCACTGTTTCTCCACATTCCACCAGGTTTCTGTTATGGCTATTATATCAATGTTATCCCTAGCGGCCAAATCTTCAAGTTCTCCCATCTTTCCTCGGAGGCTTCAAGCAATGGCGTAGAAGCACCTGTACAGTGGGTCCCCCAACAACAGCTGCTGCTTTGTTCTCCCCCCCCCACAGCTTTTATTTTCAGTAGACAAACTATCACATTCCATTATTCTCCCAGTGCTAATACCTGCTATGTCATCTCTATGTGATTCTCTATCCTTTCCAACCTCATTCCATGGGGATGAGGTGTTCCGAACAGGATGCCACTCAGCTCCTGTCGGCTTTCCCCCAGTTATCAGTTTAAAAGGTACAAGGGGATGAAATGAAGGAGAGAGAAAATGGTATCCTCACTGGATCTCCTGATGAAGGAGTCATGCCAGGAGGAGCAAGGACAGCTTCTGCCCTACCAGGGTTTCAGCAGTAACAAAGAAACAATAGAAGAGAGTGAGCCGTCCACTGAGCAAAAATCTAAAATGGATAGAGAAGAGAGTAAAGATTTACAGAATGAGATTGTAAAAGTATAGATAACGGGAGAGGTGGAGAGGCACAAGAAATGGAGAATGAAGTAAACAGGCAGGAGATAGCTGAGGAAGGGCCCAATAGTTGAGAGCTTCTGGGTGGGTGACAGGGAGGAGGACAAATGAAATAGTGCAGAAGGAGGGTTGAGACAGAAGAGAGATAGAGAGGAAAAAGGAACCCAGAATGAAGTGAACATGGGGTTACCTTTCCTCACACCAGTAATGTGGGAATGGTAAGTACAGGTGATGCCCAGAAATATTGTTTTAAGTCCCACTGCACATCTGCCAGGATGGATCCCTGGACTGGGATGGGAGAGAAAGACACCTCTGGTCAAGCATTAGTGTTGTGGGACTATATATGCTGGACCCATAGATCAGTACCGGAGAGGAAAAAGATAAGAGAAGTACCTTTAAACGAAACTGCAATGTTAAAGAGAGATACAAATGCTTCAATTAGCTTCTCTCCTGTGTGGGTCCTTTGACGGCCAGCAAGGCTTCCAGATTGAATGAACCTTTTCCAACACTAGTCCAGGCATTCAACGGGCTTCTCTCCTGTGTGGGTCTTGTAATGCCTAGAGAGGGTCAGAGAATGTGTGAACCTCTTTCCACACTCTAGACAAGGGGTGTCCACACTTTTTGCAGGGAGGGCCAGATTTGGTGAGGTGAAAATGTCTGGGGGCTGACCATTCAGCCTGAAGGGAGGAGAAAGGGTGTGGTTTGTGCACATGTGCAACAGCCGCAAATGCTCCAGTTTCAAGGTGCCCAAAGGCCCAGCAGCTGTTGCATGGCCCGGGAATCTGCCAACGCACACCCAGATGCACCACTACTCACATATGCTGCCCTCCCTTGCAAGGAGTTGGGGAAGACGCTGCAGCAACGAAGCCAGGAGCGGGTAGGCTGGGCTGTGGCTGAGGGGATGGATGGAGGCAGGGAGGACAGGCTAACCATCAAACTGCAACCTGATGTCTCTAGTCAGCACACGGAAGGGCCGGCTGGTGGGGATGAGCCGGCAGGGAGAAGAGTCTGAGGGCCAATCCAAATTTTATATCAGGCTGTATTTGGACCCCAGGCTGGACTTTGGACTTGCCTGCTCCAGACATTCAAATGACTTCTCTCCTGTGGGTCTTGTGATGGCGAGCAAGGTGTCCACCCTGACTGAATCTCTTTCCACACTCCAGACATTCAAATGGTTTCTCTCCTGTGTGGGTCCTCTGATGGCTAGTAAGGTTTCCAGCTCGACAGAACCTCTTTCCACACTCCAGACATTCAAAGGGTTTCTCTCCTGTGTGGGTCAGGTGATGGCTAGCAAGGCTTACAGAATGTCTGAACTTCTTCCGACACTCCATACATTCAAATGGCTTCTCTCCTGTGTGGGTCTTGTGATGGCTAGCAAGGTTTTCAGGTTGACTGAACCTCCTTCCACACTCCAGACATTCAAAGGGTTTCTCTCCTGTGTGGGTCCTGTGATGGCTAGAAAGCTGTCCAAGTTGACTGAACCTTTTCCCACACTCCAGACATTCAAAGGGCTTCTCTCCTGTGTGGGTCCTGTGATGGCTAGCAAGGCTTACAGAATGTCTGAACTTCTTCCCACACTCCAGACATTCAAATGGCTTCTCTCCTGTGTGGGTTTTGTGATGGCTAGCAAGGTTTTCAGGTCGACTGAACCTCCTTCCACACTCCAGACATTCAAAGGGCTTCTCTCCTGTGTGGGTCCTGTGATGACTAGCAAGGTTTCCAGGTTCACTGAACCTTTTCCCACACTCCAGACATTCAAATGGCTTCTCTCCTGTGTGGGTCCTGTGATGGCTAAGAAGGCTTGCAGTATATTTGAACTTCTTCCCACACTCCAGACATTCAAAGGGCTTCTCTCCCGTGTGGGTCCTGTGATGGCGAGCAAGGCTTCCAGAATGTCTGAACTTCTTCCCACACTCCAGGCATTCAAAGGGCTTCTCTCCTGTGTGGGTCCTGTGATGGCTAGCAAGGGGTCCAGGTTGACTGAACCTCTTTCCACACTCAAGACATTCAAATGGCTTCTCTCCTGTGTGGGTCCTCTGATGGTAAGCAAGGTTTCCAGCCTGACTGAATCTCTTTCCGCACTCCAGACATTCAAATGTCTTTTCCCTCTTTTGAATTTTCCTACGGAGATGACGTGTTGATGTGGTAGTAATTTTTCCCCCATCCTTGGCTTGATCATTCCTCTTCTCTCTTTTGGATATTTTTTGAACCACTTGTTCTTCCTCTGCACAATTAATAGATTTGTCCATCTTTTCTTCTGTTTTCCTCTAAGCGTCTTTCTTCAGGTGTGATTCTCAACACTCTCTTTTGCATCTGAACATTCAATCCCTTCCCTCTGGCGCTTGGTGTCCTCTTCTTTTCATTTCTTCTCTACAGCATCTCACCTGCTAAAAGGAGGCAAAGTGTAATTGTGAGAAAGAGGGTGCGCTGTCCTTCTCAAGAGGGTCAACTGATAGAGAGGACACCAGCACACAAAGTGGGGCCAATATATCCTTATTTTATCTGGAGGATGGGGAGAAAGAAAAATGGGGAAGGAATGGAGGGAGGAGGGGCTGAGATGGCTCTGGGCGGCGGGAAAGAGAGTGCTGGGGGGGAAAGGCTTGGTAGAGCTGGTGAAGGAAGACCCTTGGAGGAGGGGGCAGTGTTTAAGCTTGTGCGAGAGGAGGCGGGGCGGGAATGGCATAAGAAAAAATGGGGAGAAACAACTCATCCTGTGAGGAGACGAAGGAAAGGTAGAGTGTGGGGGGGAGATATAAGAGGACGCAGGTGTTCTTTGAGGGAAGAGAGTGGGGAGAAGAAACCGAGAGAAACCCTTGGGAAAGTTGGGCGGTATATAAATGGAAATAATAAATAAATAAATAAATAAATAAATAAATAAATAAATAAATAAATATTTATTTATTTATTTATTTATTATTACATCTATATACCGCCCATCTTCCGGAGCGGAACTCTGGGCGGTTTACAGTTAAAAACAAACAACAGAAAAACAGACAAGAAAAGCAAAAGCAAAAATACCAATAAAATGGGGGGGGGGAGCAATACCCTCCACAAAAGATGAGGCGGGCAGCAACAAGCAAAAAAAATAAAAAATAAAAAAATTTAAGAGGTCGCCAAATGCCTCCTTGAAGAGATGTTTTCAAAGCTTTTTTTGGAGGCTGGCAGAGACACTGCTAGATGCAACTCACTAGGAATCTGATTCCACAGCGAAGGCCCCACCAGAGAAGGTGCGGTTACACGTGAGCAATTTTGGCGCCTCTCTGGGTGTGGCCACCCTAAGTGAGCGTGCACACGCCATTCTCGTGGGCCTGGTCCCAGTTGACCTCTGAGAGATACGCTCCGACAGGTACTCTGGTCCCAAGCTGTGGAGGGCTTTGAAAATAAAAACCAAGACCATGAACCTTATCCAGAGGGCAACGGGTAGCCAATGCAGGTGGGCCAGAACTGGGGTGATGTGCTCAAATCTAGGAGCACCCACCACGAGTCTGGCTGCCGCATTCTGCACCCGCTGGAGCCTCTGGACAAGGGTCAAGGGCAACCCCACGTAGAGGGTATTGCAATAGTCGATCCTCGAAATCACGAGGGCCTGCACGGCTGTCCTCACGGATGATTCATCAAGGTACTGTTAGATCTCGGCGATCCTGCGGAGGTGGATAAAAGCAGCCATGGAGACTGCCATCACCTGGGTTTCCAGGGAGAGGGCTGAATCCAGAACCACGCCCAGATTCCTGGCCCTGTCCGTAGGCTGGAGGGAAACACCCACAAGTCTAGGGAGGGGGCCACTGTAGCCAGATGAGGGCACCCCAAAGAACAGAACCTCCGTCTTTTCCGGGTTCAGCGTGAGCTGGTTAGTCCTGGTCCATTCCAGAACTGCCTCCAGGCACAGGTCGAGGGAGCGTACAGCCTCCTCTGCAGAAGAAGAAAAGGAGAGATAGAGTTGCGTGTCATAAGCGTACTGATGACACCAAACTCCACATCTCCTGATGACCTCCACCAGCAGCCTCATATAAACATTGAACAGCATGGGTGAGATTGCCAAACCCTGGGGCACCCCAAAAGGGAGAGTCCAAGGAGCCGACAAATCATCACCCAGCTGAATGCGCTGAGACCGGCCGCCAAGAAAGGAATGGAGCCAGGACAAAACAAGGCCCCCAATTCCAGCCTCAGCAAGCTGGACCAGCAGGTTACCATGGTCGACGGTATCAAAGGCAGCTGACAGATCAAGGAGTACCAACAGGGAGGAGCATCCCCTGTCAACCTCCCTGAGGAGGTCATCCTGCAGAGCGACCAGGGCAGTCTCGGTCCCCCGAAGGAGCCTGAACCCAGACTGGAAGGGATCCAGGATACGATAGATAGATAGATAGATAGATAGATAGATAGATAGATAGATAGATAGATAGATAGATAGATAGATAGATAGATAGATAGATAGATAGATATGGGAGGAATGTGTGCTCTATCAGTCTACCTGTGGGAACAGTTGGGTGAGGAGGCCTTTTCCAGCACCCATCTGGAGAGACCCGGGACGGCGGGTTTGGGAGCGAGGGATCGGGTGACCTTTTCCACAAGGAGAGACAAGGCCAGATCCCTGAGAAGCCCGGGCTATGAGGCAGAGAGTTCCTTACCAGTTTCACGTTTGTTAGTTGAACCCGAGGCAACCTTGAGGCAAATTGTGGACTTTTGGTGGAGACAGAACCACTCATTACAGGGGGAGACACGTCAGTTAACGATGTCTCCAGTTCCATCCAGCGTTACTGTTCATAAAGCATTGAGAAAGGATCCCTGGTTCGAGTCTTCTCTGCCCGCGTCTCCTGAGGTGAAGGAGGAGGGAGGGAGTTGGCGTGGTCTTCACAATAAGTGACCATGGAAAATACACATTGAACCCCGTTCTTCTGGCACTTGGGGTCTTCTTTTATTTCTTCCCTACGACATCTTACCTGCTTAAAAAAAGGAAAACTATAAGTGACCAGAAAAAACAGTTTCAAATCAGGAAACAGACCCAATGAGCTGCCAATGGGAGATGAAGGGGAATGAAACACAGCTCTCCAGGGTGGTCCCACCTCCACCAACACGAGTCAGGAGGCCAATTGAGGCACCAATGAAGACACTGAAGAAAACCAGGGAGATTTATCACATTCCTCCTGTGACAAACCCGTGAGGGAGTTTCCCTTTCATGCTGGGAAAAGCCTAGTGAGGTGCAGAGTAAGAAATTGATGCAAATTGTTCCTTAGACTTCATATGATAGCTTTATATCATTATAAGATAGCTTTATATCATTTTGGACCTAACTCACAGAAAGTTGCACTGGGTCATCATTGCTCTTCTGAAGCAATTTATGGTGCTTATGACTGTCTTCAAAGCAACCGCTCAAGTGTCTTGGTTATTTTGAGGGACCACTGCTCCATATTGGCAGGCAATCCCAGATGCACGTACAGTGGTACCTCGTATAATGGAGGGTTTGTTCAACGAAAAATCCGTACAACGGGGGGGAAAATCCGCCCCCCGCCCCCCCGCGGCCACCTCTGCCCACCACCTGCGGCCGCCCGGGAAGAGGACGGGGGCGGTCGGGGAAAGAGGGAAGGGGAGGGGAGGGGCGGCAGGCACGGAGGGGGGTAAGCCGGGGAGGGGTGCCCTTACCTGGCACCTGCGTGGGGGTCCTCCGCTTGCCGCCGCCGCGGATGCTGAGGTTCCTCCCGGCGGGGTGGGCCGCCAGTGCGCCCTTCTGCCTGCCGGCCACCTCCAGGGCTCCGGCAAGAGGCGAGCGGGGGGGGGGGATTCCCAGCACGGTCCCGCCCAAGCCCCCCACCCCAGGCCAAGTGGCGCACCGCCCCCCCCCCGGGGCCACCTCCACCCACCACCTGCGGCCGCCCGGGAAGAGGACGCGGGGCCGTCGGGGAAAGAGGGAAGGAGGGAGGGGACAGGAGGGGCGGCAGACACGGAGGGGGGGTGAGCCGGGGAGGGGCACCCTTACCTGGCACCTGCACGGGGGTCCACCGCCCGTGCGCCCCCCCTCGCCCAAAAAAACCTAGTGCTGCATTGGAACGGATTAAATCCAGTTTCAATGCATTCCTATGGGAAATTACAATTTGTACCACGGAAAATTTGTATAACGTAATTTGATTTGGAAAGAATTAATTACGTTATACAAGGTACCACTGTATATAGTTGGAGATGCATGTATATAGTTGGAGGGAAGAGGGGGAGGCCAACATGTGCCCTTCCTGAGTGCCATCCCCTCTGCCTTGGAAGGGAAGGGGGAGAAGGAGAGAAGACCAGGAAACAAAGGAAAGGCAAAAAAACCCAGTTGGAATCATGGGAAATTGGGGGAGGCAGGAGATGGGGAAGAGAAAGGGGATGAAACCTGCTGCATTGCAGTCAACACTAAGGGGGCGGTATATAAAATAGAAACGAACCCAACAGAACCAGTTCATCTTGGATCCCCACTTCCTTCTGGTCTCCCCAGTCACTCGCTCTAAGGGCCTTTGAGGCAGATACATCCACCGATTGAATCCCAAGGGTCCCAGTTTGGGAAGCCTGGGGGAAGGCCAGGGCCTGCTGGACTGGGCCAGGGCTGGAAGAAATGGGCAGCGGTGGGAGAATCAAGGAGACCCCCCCCCTTCCTTCTTTCGGATCCTTTGCCCAAACACCAAGCTCTGCCAGAAGGAAGGGAGGAAGGCACTCCCTGGTGCCATGGAGGACGAAGGACCCCCGAGGGAACTGTTTTGCCCTCCTAAGAACATAAGAAGAGCCCTGCTGGATCAGGCCAAGGGCCCATCTAGTCCAGTTTCCTGTATTTCATAGCGGCCCTGCCAAATGCCTCTGGGAACACATGAGACTCAATACCTGTCTCCTGATACCACCTCCCTGTATCTGACCTTTGAAGTCACCTGTTTTTAAGTCTGGCTGAGGCCCCATCTGGAGGATTGTTTACCGTTCTGGTCACCAACCCCCAGGAGGATGTTATAGGAATTGAAAAAGGACAGAGGAGGGCAACTGGGACTGGAACGCTACATCTGAGGCTGCAACAGCTGGGCCTCTTCACTCTTGAATGACAGTGCCTAAGAGGTGACCTGATTGAAGTTTATAAAATCATACACAGCGTGGACAAAGTAGATAAGGAAAAACTGTTTTCCCTATTGCAGAACACCAGAACTAGGGGCACTCCATGAAACCTTTGGGTGCTAGATCTCAAACAAAGAAGAGAAAGTACTTTTTTCACCCAGAGGATCACAGGTCTGTGGAACTCCTTGCCAGAAGAAGTGGTGACAGCTTTAAGAAAGGATTAGACAAGTTCATGGAGAACAAGGGTATCAGTGGCTATCATTATGGATGCCTAAGGACAACCTCCGGGTTGGAGAGATTGGCACGATATCTCTCATTGCCACTTGCAGGGAATCATAACTAGGTGAAAACATCTGCTTGGGAATACCCTGAAGCAAATGGAGAGCCACTGTGTGAGACAGAAGGCTGGACTGGATGGGCTGTGGCCTGTTCCATCAAGGCTGTTCTTATGTTCTTATGGCTTGTAACCCGTGATGGACTTTTCCTCCAGAAATACGTCCAGTCCCCTTTTAATGTCCACTCCCCTTTTGAAGGCCTCTAGGCCAGATGCCATCACCACATCCTGTGGCAGGGAGTTCTACAGACCAACAACCCTCCTGGCTGCTCAGCCATTGTCGGATGTGTGTCAGAAGGGAAGGAGATGGAGTACAGGTCAACCATCATGGACTTTGTGGACTGGTGTGAAAACAACCATTTGTGCTTAAACACCAGCAAGACAAAAGAGATGGTGATTGACTTCCGGAGAGACACTACCTTTTACACCAGTGAACATCCGGGGCTTAGATATTGAGATAGTGAACAGCATCATACCTGGGTGTTCAATTAAACAATAAACTGGACTGGACTTATAACACTGATGCCCTATACAAGAAGGGTCAAAGCAGATAACACTGATGCCCTTATACAAGAAGGGTCAAAGCCGCCTCCATCTGCTGAGGAGACTGAGGTCCTTCGGAGTGTGTAGGCCTCTGTTATGGATTTTCTATGACTCTGTGGTAGCCTCAGCTCTTTTCTACCCCGTAGTCTGCTGGAGTTCAGGCAGTACTGAACGGGATAAGAACAGAGTGAACAAGCTGGTCAGGAGGGCTAGCTCTGTCTTGGGATGCCCTCTGGATTCTGTGGAGGAGATGGGTAAGAGGAGGAGGTTGGCCAAGCTGACACCCATTATGAACAATACCTCTCACCCACTGCACCAGACAGTGGAGGCTCTGCGTAGCTCCTTCAGTGGCAGACTCAGACATCCCCGGTGTGGGAAGGAGCCCTACCGCAGGTCCTTTATTCCCACTGCTGTGAGACTCTTCAACTCTACTGTTTAACATATTCCCATGGGACATACTGTAGCTTCTCTTTATGTATATTTATTTTATATGCAAATTTTAGTGTAATATTTGTATATTGGGTTTCTTATTTTATTTTATCACTATCAGCTATTTTTTCCTCTCTCTCTCACCATACACTACCCATCTTTACTTGTTTTTTATATGGAGAACTGTGTAACAAGTAAATTTCCCCAGATGTGGGATCAATAAAGACTTATCTTATCAAAGGCCCTTCCTATTATAGTTTTCTTAATGTCCCAAAGCAATAATAAAGATAGAGAGAGATTGAAAACACACACACAATATATATTCCAATATTAGGCAACAAAGGAGAAACAATGAAATAGTCACAGGAAAACGGTGAACTGCAACCATTTGTATGCAAGACCAGAAGGAACGGGGAGAGGAAGAGGAGAGGGCAAGAGGGGCCGAGGGGATCTCAGCCGGGACGAGGGAGGCCTTTGCTCCGCCAAGGAGAGAGCAGGACAAGACGCGGAAGAGACGCTGCCTTTGCTCGGGACGAGGGACCCCCCCCCCAAAAAAAAACCCCTCCAGCCCAGTTCCCTTCCGCCTCCCGGGAAAGTAACGCCCGTTCCTTCCAGGCCAGGCGACTGGGAGGGAAAACACGTGGCCCACAGGCTGGAGGGGCTTGCAATGGTCTTTCCCTCCCTCCCTCCACTACATCATCCAGAATCCCCAGCCAGCACGACCACAGGGGTTATATAGTCCAAAGATATAATCCCGTCAGAAAACTTGGGAGATGGATAGAGCCTAACGTAGGCAAAACTCTCACCGCCGCCTGGCCTGGCCTTGCCATGGGAGTTGTAGTCCAGAAGGGAAGGCGCGCTTCTTCCTCCCCTTCCAGATGCAGGAAAGAGGAAGGGAGTGGGTGGGGGAGGGGGGCTGAAGGAGGAGGAGGAGGACCAATTTCACCTCTTCCCATTTCCTCCCTCTCTAGGAATCTCACCCCAGTCCTCGGCTGCTTTTAACCCTCTCCGAGCCGAGCACTGGGGAGCCTCCTTCTGCCTCGCTTTCCCCACCCCCCATTCAGTCTTTCTGACCCTCCTTTGCAAGCGGCCACCGACTCCCCTCTTTCCATTTCCCACATGCTTTTTTTGGGGGGGGGTCTTTGGGGTTTGCACTTTGTGTGTGTTTTTCCTTGGGGAGAGAAACCGAATCCCTTGCAGGCTCCGAGGCGTCCGATTGGGAGGCGGCGGGTGCCCGGGAGAAGTCCGCCCTGCCGCCTTCCCCGCCAAATCTCCTCCTCGGGTGGGCAGGGAGACAGAAGATGGAGGCGGGCAGCGCCAGTTCTGAAGCAAAATGGAAAAGATCCGACACCCCATCATCCGAGGGGCCACTGGCTGAATCGTAGTGGATCTGAACATATTAAGCGAGCCTCTTGGCGCAGGGGTTCAGTGCTTGCACTGCAGCTAAAACTGTGCTCACGACCTGGGCTTCCACCCCAGGGACCACCAGGCTCATGGTTGACTCAGCCTCCCATCCTTCCTAGGTCGGTAAAATGAGCAAACCACCCAGAGAGTCCTTGAAGTGCAAATATATAAGCAGAACATTTTGTTTTGCTTTGCAATCAAATACTCTCCTGCCTTAAAAGAGCCTCGTGGCGCAGTGGTTAAATGCCTGTACTGTACAGGTGAAACTGTGCTCAGGACCTGGGGTTCAATCCCAGGTACCAGGCTCAAGGTTCACTCAGCCTTCCAGCCTTCCCAGGTCCCTAAAATGAGTACTCAGCTTGCTGGGGGGGGCAATGTGTAGCCTGCATACTGTAATTAAAATTGTAAACCGCCCAGGGACTACTTAAAGTGGTATGGTGCGGTATATAAGCAGAACACTTTTCTTTAAAAGCTTCTTGGGATTTAGACATTTTGACTCATTTAAAACCCCTGGAAGAAAGACCATGAAATATTATTAGAACCATAGAACCATGTCGGGTTGCAAGGGACCCTGGAGGTCAAGAGGGAATCTTCACGAAAACAAACAAAACAAAGTAAAAACAAAAACCAACCCATCCAAGATGCCAACAGTTCTCCTTCTCAATCATAAGAACACAAGAAGAGTCGTGCTGGATCAGGCCAAAGGTCCATCTAGTTCAGCTTCCTGTATCTCACAGTGGCCCCATCAGATGCGTCTGGGAGCACATGAGACTAGATCTCTGTCTCCTGATTCCACTCCCCTACATCTGGCCCTTTGAAGTACCCTGGTTTTAAGCTGGGAGATTAAACATTTCCATCATGGTATGTAACCTGTGATGGACTTTTCCTCCAGGAATCTGTCCAATCCCCTTTTGAAGGCATCCAGGCCAGACGCCATCACCACATCCTGTGGCAGGGGGTTCCACAGACTAACAACGCGCTGGGTGAAAAAACATTTTCTTTCGTCAGTTCTTACTCTCCCAGCCCTCAATTTCAGTGTATGTCCCCTAGTTTTGATATTTTATGAGAGGGAGAAGAGCGTCCCTCTATCCACTTTACTCATGCCCTGCATTATTTTGTACGTCTCAATAATATTCCCCCCCCAGGCACCTTTTTTCCAGACTAAAGAGCCCCAAATAATAACAAAAGAAGAGTCATGCTGGATCAGACCAATGGCCCATCTATTCTAGCTTCCTGTATCTCAAAGTGGCCCCACCAGATGCGTCTAACACCACGCTGGGTAAAAAAAAAAAAATCTTTTGTCTGTTCTCACTCTTCCCAGCCCTCAGTTTGAGTAGATGTCCCCTAGTTCTGGTATTTTGTGAGAGGGAGAAGAGCATCCCTCTATCTACTTTACTTATGCCCTGCATTATTTTGTACATCTCAATCATATGCCCCCTCGCACACCCTTTTTTCAGACTGAAGAGCCCCAAACATTTTAGCCTTTCCTCATAAAGGAGGTCCCCCAGCCCAGCATTCATTTTAGTTGCTCTCTTCTGCACCTTGTCCAGTTTCACTACAGAAACTGTGAACAGAATTGTACACAATACTCCAGGTGCGGCCTATCGTTTTGTACAATGGCATAATAATGTTGGCTGTTTTATTTTCAATCCACTTTTTGATAACCCCTAGCATGGAATTGGCCTTCTTCACCGCTGCCACACACTGGGTAGACACCTTCATTGAGCTGTCCACCAACACACCAAGATCTCTTTCTTGATCTGTCACGGATAGCTCAGAGCTGTCCACTGACCAGAAATCTAAAATGGACAGAGATGACATTAAAGATTTAGAGAATGAGATCGTAAAAGTATTAGATAAAAGGAGAGGTGGAGAGGCACAAGAAATGGAAAATGAAGTAAACAGGCAGGAGATAGTTGAGGAAGGGCCCAATGGTTGAGAGCTTCTGGGTGAGTGACAGGGAAGAGGACAAATGAAATGACAGTGCAGGAGAAGGGTTGAAATAGAAGAGAGATAGAGAGGAGAAAGGAACCCAGAATGAAGTGAACATGGAGTTACCTTTGCTCACACCAGCAATTTGGGAATGGGAAGTACAGGTGATGCCCAGAAGTATTGTTTTAAGTCCCATTGCACATCCGCCATGATGGATCCCTGGACAGGGATGGGAGAGAAAGACAACTCTGGTCCGGCATCAGTGTTGTGGGACCATATAGGCTGGACCCATAGATCAGAACCGGAGAGGCAACAGATAAGAGAAATATCTTTAAATGAAAATGCAATGTTAAAGAGAGAAACAAATGTTTATATGTTTGTATCAGAAGTTAATTGTTTGAAGAATGAAATACAAGCTCAAGAAAACATAGTTAAAATGTTATTAATAAAAGGTTGTGAATTTTGATAAATCACCAGCATAATTGAACCTTCACATCAGAACTATAGTACAATAATTCAATCCTGAATAATGACATGCAATTGGCTTCTCTCCTGTGCAGCTCCTGTGATGGCTAGCAAGGCTTACAGAATGTCTGAACTTCTTCCCACACTCCAGGCAT
Source organism: Phrynocephalus forsythii (assembly GCA_029282475.1). Taxonomy (NCBI): domain Eukaryota; kingdom Metazoa; phylum Chordata; class Lepidosauria; order Squamata; family Agamidae; genus Phrynocephalus; species Phrynocephalus forsythii. The sequence goes on from JAPFRF010000024.1 coordinate 11,322,431, forward strand.
TCAAAGGGCTTCTCTCCTGTGTGGATCCTGTGATGCGTTGAGAGGGTCAGAGAAGGTGTGAACCTCTTTCCACACTTTGGACCAGGGGTGTCCAAACTTTTTGCAGGGGGCCCCAGATTTGGTGAGGTGAAAATGTGTGAGCCGACCATTCAGCCTGAAGGAAGTAGAAAGTGTGTCGTCTGTGCACATCTGCAACAGCCGCAAATGCTCCAGTTTCCAAGGTCCCAAGGGCCCTGCAGCTGTTACACGGCCCGGGAATCGACCTAGCACACCCAAGATGCACCACTGCTCGCATATGCTGCCCTCCTTCGCAAGGAGGTGGGGAAGACAATGCAGCAACAAAGCCAGGAGCAGGCAACCCATCAAACTGCAACCTGATGTCTCTAGCCAGCACAGGGAAGGGCCTGCCGGTGGGGATGAGCCAGCAGGGAGAAGACTATGAGGGCAACTCAAAATTTTAAATCGGGCTGCATTTGGCCCCCGGGCTGGACTTTGGACATGCCTGCTCAAGACATTCAAATGATCTCTCTCCTGTGTGGGTCCTGTGATGCCTCGCAAGGGTTACAGAATGTCTGAACCTCTTTCCGCACTCCAGACATTCAAAGGGCTTCTCTCCTGTGTGGGTCCTCTGATGGCTAGCAAGGTTGCCAGAACGACTGAACTTCTTCCCACACTCCATACATTCAAAGGGCTTCTCTCCTGTGTGGGTCCTGTGATGGCTAGCAAGGTTTCCAGGTTGACTGAACCTTTTCCCACACTCCAGACATTCAAAGGGCTTCTCTCCTGTGTGGGTCCTGTGATGGCTAGCAAGGTGTCCAGGTTGACTGAACCTTTTCCCACACTCCATACATTCAAAGGGCTTCTCTCCTGTGTGGGTCTTGTGATGGCGAGCAAGGCTTACAGAATGTCTGAATGTTTTCCGCACTCCAGACATTCAAAGGGCTTCTCTCCTGTGTGGGTCCTGTGATGGTGAGCAAGGTTTCCAGGTCGACTGAACCTTTTCCCACACTCCAGACATTCAAAGGGTTTCTCTCCTGTGTGGGTCCTCTGATGGCTAGCAAGGTGCCCAGAATGTCTGTATGTTTTTCCGCACTCCAGACATTCAAATGGCTTCTCTCCTGTGTGGGTCTTGTGATGGCTAGCAAGGTTTCCACGTCGACTGAACCTTTTCCCACACTCAAGGCATTCAAACGGCTTCTCTCCTGTGTGGGTCTTGTGATGGTGAGCAAGGCTTACAAAATGTCTGAACTTCTTTCTGCACTCCAGACATTCAAAGGGTTTCTCTCCTGTGTGGGTCTTGTGATGCCGAGCAAGGCTTACAAAATGTCTGAACTTCTTTCTGCACTCCAGACATTCAAAGGGTTTCTCTCCTGTGTGGGTCTTGTGATGGCGAGCAAGGCTTACAAAATGTCTGAACTTCTTTCTGCACTCCAGACATTCAAAGGGTTTCTCTCCTGTGTGGGTTCTGTTGTGGCTAGCAAGGCTTACAGAATGTCTGAACGTTTTTCCGCACTCCAGACATTCAAAGGGCTTCTCTCCTGTGTGGGTCCTCTGATGGCTAGCAAGGGTTCCAGGTTGACTGTACCTTTTCCCACACTCCAGACATTCAAAGGGCTTCTCTCCTGTGTGGATCCTGTGATGGCTAGCAAGGTGTCCAGGTTGACTGAACCTTTTCCCACACTCCATACATTCAAAGGGCTTCTCTCCTGTGTGGGTCTTGTGATGGCGAGCAAGGCTTCCAGAATGTCTGAACGTCTTTCCGCACTCCAGACATTCAAAGGGCTTCTCTCCTGTGTGGGTCTTTTGATGGCTAGCAAGGTTTCCAGGTTGATTGAACGTTTTCCCACACTCAAGACATTCAAAGGGCTTCTCTCCTGTGTGGGTCATGTGATGGCTAGCAAGGTTTCCAGGTTGACTGAACCTTTTCCCACACTCAAGGCATTCAAACGGCTTCTCTCCTGTGTGGGTCTTGTGATGGTGAGCAAGGACTCCAGGTTGATTGAACCTTTTCCCACACTCAAGGCATTCAAAGGGCTTCTCTCCTGTGTGGATCCTCTGATGGTGAGCAAGGTTTCCAGGTTGACTGAACCTTTTTCCGCACTCCAGACATTCAAAGGGTTTCTCTCCTGTGTGGGTTCTGTTGTGGCTAGCAAGGTGTCCAGAATGTCTGAACCTTTTCCCACACTCCAGACATTCAAAGGGCTTCTCTCCTGTGTGGGTCCTCTGATGGCTAACAAGGCTTCCAGCCCGACTGAATCTCATTCCACATTCCAGACATTCAAATGACTTTTCCCTCTGTTGAATTTTCCTACTGAGATGACGTGTCGATCTGGCTTGATCAATCTTTTCCTCTCCTTTGGATATTTTTTGAACCACTTGGTCTTCCTCCGCACAATTATTAGATTTGTCCATCTTTTCTTCTGTTTTCCTCTAAGCGTCTTTCTTCAGGTGTGATTCTCAACACTGTCTTTTGCATCTGAACATTCAATCCCTTCCCTCTGGCGCTTGGTGTCCTTCTCTTTTCATTTCTTCTCTACAGCTTCATACCTGCTAAAAGGAGGCAAAGTATAATTGTGAGAGAAAGGGTGAGCCACCCTTCTTAAGAGGGTCAACTTATAAAGAAGACACCAGTACACAAAATGGGGCAAAAATATCCTTGTAATGTCTGGAGGATGAAGAGAAAGAAAAACGGGGAAGGAATGGAGGGAGGAGGGGCTGAGATGGCTCTGGGCGGTGGGGAAGAGAGTGATGGGGGAAAGGCTTGATAGAGAAGGTGAAGGAAGACCCTTGGAGGGGGGGCAGTGTTTAAGCTCGTGTGAGAGGAGGAGGGGCGGGAATGCAATGAGAAAAAAGGGAGAGAAACAACCCATCCTGTGAGCAGACGAAGGAAAGGGAGAGTGTCATAAGTGGACGCAGATGTTCTTTGAGGGAGAGAGTGGTGAGAGGAAACCGAGAGAAGCCCTTGGGAAAGTTGGGCGGTATATAAAAAATAAATAAATAAATAAATAAATAAATAAATAAATACAGGGGGACATGGGCTCTGTCGATCTACCTGTGGGGATGGTCGGGTGAGGAGGCCTTTTTCAGCCCCCATCCGGAGAGACCCGGGATGGCAGGTTTGGGAACAAGGGATAGGGTGGGTTTTTCCACAAGGAGAGACAAGGCCAGATCCCCGAGAAGCCCGGGCTATGAGGCAGAGAGTTCCTTGCCAGTTTCACGTTTGTTAGTTGAACCGGAGGCAACCTTGAGGCAAGTTGTGGACTTTTGGTGGAGAAAGAACCACTCATTACAGGAGGAAACACGTCAGTTAATGATGTCTCCAATTCCAGTGTTACTGTTCATAAAGCATTGAGAAAGGATCTCCATATTGGCAGGGAATCCCAGATGTCCGTATATAGTTGGACATGCATGTATATAGTTGGAGGAAGAGGGGAGGCCAACATGTGCCCTTCCTGAGTGCCGCCCCCTCTGCCTTGGAAGGGAATAGGGAGAAGGAAAAGAAGACCAGGAAACAAAGGAGGCAAAAAAACCCAGTTCTCTGGCGGGGGTAGTCCTCCTCTTCTATTTCTTCTGTATTGCAGTCAACACTATGGCATCTTTGTAACCCAACAGAACCAGTTCATCTTGGAATCTGTCTCCCCAGTCATGAAGTTTCAAGGGCCTTTGAGGCAGATACATCCACAGATGGAATCCCAAGGGTCCCAGTTTGGGAAGCCTGGGGGAAGGCCAGGGCCTGCTGGACTGGGCCAGGGCTGGAAGAGATGGGCAGCGGTGGGAGAATGAAAACCTCCCTCTTGGGGATCCTTTGCCCAAACACCAAGCTCTGCCAGAAGGAAGGGAGGAAGGCACTCCCTGGTGCCATGGAGGACGAAGAACCCCCGAGGGATCTGTTTTGCCCTCCTAAGAACAACAGAAGAGCCCTGCTGAATTAGGCTAAGGACCCATCTAGTCCAGTTTCCTGTATCTCACAGTGGGCCCGCCATATGCCTCTGGGAACACACAAGACTCATTACCTGTCTCCTGATGCCACTTCCCTGCATCTGACCTTTGAAGTCACCTGCTTCTAAGTCTGGCTGAGGCCCCATCTGGAGTATTGTGTACAGTTGGAGAGCCACTGTGTGAGACAGAAGGTTGGGCTGGATGGGCTGTGGCCTGTTCCTGCAAGGCTGTTTGTTTGTTCTTATGGTTTGTAACCCGTGATGGACTTTTCCTCCAGGAATACGTCCAGTCCCCTTTTGAAGTCCAGATGCCACCTTCACATCTTGTGGCAGGAAGTTCCACAGACTAACAACCCTCCTGGCTGCTCCAAGGCCCTGCCTATTAGATGGTTATCTTAATATATCAAAGCAATCAGAAACAGATAGAGAGATTGAAAACGCACACACACACAATAGGTTCCAATATTAGGCAACAAAGGAGAAGCAATGAAATAGTCACAGGAAAAGTAATGGTGAACTTCAACCATTTATTTGTATGCAAGACCAGAAGCCACGGGAGAGGAAGAGGAGAGGGCAAGAGGCGCCGAGGGGATCTCAGCCGGGAGGAGGGAGGCCTTTGCTCCGCCAAGGAGAGAGCAGGACAAGACGTGGAAGAGACGCTGCCTTTGCTCGGGACGAGGGACCCCCAAAAAAACCCCTCCAGTCCAGTTCCCTTCCGCCTCCCGGGAAAGTAACGCCCGTTCCTTCCAGGCCAGGCGACTGGGAGGGAAAAAACGTGGCCCACAGGCTGGAGGGGCTTGCAAAGGTCTTCCTTCCTTCCCTCCACTACAACACCCAGAATCCCCACCCAGCTCCACCACAGGGGTTATATAGTCTAAAGATATACTCCGGTAATTATTTTGTCAGAAAGCTTGTGAAATTGGTGTATAGTGTAACAGAGCCTAAAGGAGGCAAAACTCTCACCGCTGCCTGGCCTGGCCTTGCCATGGGAGTTGTAGTCCAGAAGGAAAGGCGCGCTTTTTCCTCCTCCCCCACAAATATGGAGGAAAGAGGAAGGGAGTGGGTGGGGGAGGGGGGCTGAAGGAGGAGGAGGAGGACCAAGTCAACCCCTTCCTATTTCCTCCCTCTCTAGGAATCTCATTCAGCTCAGCTGCTTTTAACCCTCTCCGAGCCAAGAGCCAGGATCCTCCTGTGAAATAGTACCTGGAAGTCTTGGTGGAATCACTTATTCAGGCATGTCCAAACTTCGGCCCTCCAGATTTTTTGGACTACAACTCCCACAGTCCTTTGCCATTGGAAATACAGGCTTGGAATTCTGGGAGTTGTGGTCCAAAACATCAGGAGGGCCAAAGTTTGGACAGGCCTGCACTTATTAAACACGAGTCAGCCTGTGGAGCGGAGGCCAAGAAAGCCAACGCGATTCTTGGTGGCATCAACAGAAGCATCATGTTGAGATCAAGGGGAGTGATAGTGCCACTCTATTCTGCTCTGGACAGACCCCCACCTGCAGTAATGTGTCCAGTTCTACGCACCTCAATTTAAAAAAGTAGTGGACATATTTTGGGCTCTGCAGAGCCCGCCGTGTTGGAAACGGTGCGACCATCTGGCCTGGCCGGGAGGGGTCCAAGCGGGTTCTATGGGCAGGCGGTCGAGTGGACCCCGTTCGGAGATGGGAAAGAAAGGTGTGCCTGGGAACCGAAATGCCCCCTGGCTCTGCTTGGTTATGTGCCTAAAACTGTGGCAGCTCCTGTCAGGTCATTTTTGTTTGTTTGTTTCATCTTCAGGCTGGATTTCATTTAGGACTCAGTCTGTCGTCTTTCGGGCAGTCCACAATATCTGTAAAGTTCTCCCCCAGGGCCATGTTTTGACCTTCTTCCCCGTGGCACTGCTTTCCGCTTGAAGATGTTCCCTGCTTTTGTAAACAGGCAGGAATTCATAAGGGGAAGCTTCTGCTCTCCCTCCCAAATTCCACATTGTTAGATAGCATAATGCCTGTTGCATTTCTGGGGGTCTGGGCCACTTTTAAAGTTGGAATAAATTTTATCTGGAAGGTGAATTTTATCACCAGGCTGGGATCTCAGTATTCATTTTATGGATAGGTCAAAATTCAATTCCCCACGTCTGTTTAAAAGGCCAGGGTGCAGACTTTTTTCCTTTGAAAAGCACCCAGAGAAGAAAATGTTACCTGAGCATATGCAGAGAGCCCTCCCCTTGTGTCTCATGCAACTTCCTGCTACCAAGAGAAAGAGAGGCGGCTAGCACGTGGGCTGCAGAAAAGATGTTCAGGACACATATGCAACAGAAGAAGCAGGCATTGGAACTGTTATTCATTTTGGACTACATCTCTCACAATCCCCAGTCAACATTTCCCTCCTCTATAGGAGAGCCATCAAATGCAGCCAGGCAGACTGTGTATTACTGTACATAAGAAGAGCCATGCTGGATCAGGCCAAAGGCCCATCTAGTCCAGCTTCCTGTACCTCACAGTGGCCCCACCAGATACGTTTGGGAGCCCATGAGACTAAATATCTGTCTCCTGATACCACTCCCCTGCATCTGTTTAAGCCTGGAGATTACACATCTCCATCATGGTTTGTAACCTGTGATGGACTTTTCCTCCAGGAATCTGTCCAATCTCCTTTTAAAGGCATTCAAGCCAGATGCCATCACTACATCCTGTGGCAGGGAGTTCCACAGACTAACAACGCACTGGGTGAAAAAATATTTCCTTTTGTCTCTTCTTACTCTCCCAGCCCTCAATTTGAGTGTATGTCCCCTAGTTCTGGTATTTTGTGAGAGGGAGAAGAGCTTCCCTCTATCCACTTTACTCATGCCCTGCATTATTTTGTACGTCTCAATCATATCCCCCCCTAAGGTGCCTTTTTTTCCAGACTAAAGAGCCCCAAATGTTTTCGCCTTTCCTCATAAGGGAGGTGCCCCAGCCCAGTAATCATTTTCGTTGCTCTCTTCTGCACCTTTTCCAATTCCACTATGTCTTTCTTGAGAAGCGGTGACCAGAATTGTACACAATACTCCAGGTGCAGCCTTACTATTGTTCTGTATAATGGCATTAAAATGTTGGCTGTTTTATTTTCAATCCCCTTTTTGATAATCCCTAGCATGGAATTGGCCTTCTTCACCGCTGCCACACATTGGGTAGACACCTTCATGGAGCTGTCCACCAACACACCAAGATCTCTTTCCTGGTCCGTCACGAATAACTCAGAGCCCATAAGTTGATAGATAAAGTTTTGATTTTTTTGCCCCAATATGCATTACTTTACATTTGGCTACATTAAAATGCATTTGCCATTTTGCAGCCCATTCCCCCAGTTTGGAGAGATCCTGTTGGAGCTCTTCACAATCTTCCCTGGTTTTTACCACATGGAAAAGTTTTGTGTCATCTGCAAACTTGGCCACCTCACTGTTTATCCCTGTTTCCAGGTCATTTCTGAACAGTTTGAAAAGCACCTGTCCCAGGACAGATCCCTGGGGCACACCGCTTTTCACTTCTCTCCATTGTGAAAATTTCCCATTGACACCTACTCTTTGTTTCCTGGATCTCAACCAGTTCTCAATCCAAAAGAGGACCTGCCCTCTTATCCCCTGACTGTGCAATTTTCTCAGCAGCCTTTGGTGAGGGACTGTGTCAAAAGCCTTTTGAAAATCCAGATAGACTATATCCACCAGTTCACCCCAAACCACATGCCTGTTGACCTTTTCAAAAAATTCTAAAAGATTTGTCAGACAGGACTTACCCTTACAGAAGCCATGCTGATTTTCTCTCAGCAAGGTTTGTTCTTCTATGTGTTTTAAGATTTTCTCTTGGATGAGGCTTTCCACCATCTTCCCTGGGACAGATGTAAGGCTAACTGGCCTATAGTTTCCTGGGTCCCCCCCCTTTTTCAAAAATTGGTGTGACATCCGCTATCCTCCAGTCCTCTGGTACTGGGGCCGTTTTAAGAGTCAAGTTGCATATTACTGTTAAGATCTGCAATTTCATTTCTCAGTTCCCTAATAACCCTTGGGTGGATGCCATCTGGGCCCGGTGACTTGTTAATCTTCAATTTATCAATTAGTCCTAAAACATCCTCTCTTTTTACCTGTATTTGATTTAATTCTTTAGTCAAGTTCAGGCAGCAGAATCTGCTCAAGGTCTTCTGTCGTGAAAACAGATGCAAAGAACTCATTTAATTTCTCTGCAATTTCCAAGTCCTCCTTAACCTCCCCGTTTCCTCCCTCACCGTCCAGAGGGATAACTGGTTCTCTGCCAGGGTTTCTACTTCTAACGTATTTAAAGACACTTTTATTATTACCCTTTATATTGCTAGCCATGTGTTCCTCAAAATCTTTCTTTGCCTCTCTTATCATCTTCCTACATTTCTTTTGCCAGAGTTTGTGTTCCTTTTTATTTTCCTCATTTGGGGAGGATTTCCATTTACAGACCCCTAAGACTCCACTCGTTAACCATGGTGCCCTCTTGGACTTAAATGAGCTCTTCTTTCTTTGTAGTATGCATTTGGACCGTTGGATCTCTGAAGAGTTTGGATTCATCTAACCTTCCCCTTCAATTCCTTTCTAACTAGTTTTCTCATCTGATGGAAGTTTGCCCCGAAAATCAAGGGTTTTTATGTCCTTGACACTCTTCCTTGCAAAGGAGATTGCAGCATGGTCACTGTTTCCCAGAGGCTGAGTGACATTCACATCCCTGGCCAGGTCATGAGATTGATAGGAACGGGTTAACATGCCTCAAAATCAAAAGTAGACCCAAAAATGCAGGGTATAGGGCCAAATTGACCCAGCAAACTTGGCATCACAGCTGGGAACTTGAAGCAGCCTGGGCCCGTTGTTCTCTTACAGTACGCAAGGCAGGAGATAAGATAGCCCATCGTCTAGGATTGTTGACACTACCTCTTCTGTTTGTCATTTGGTGTTTTTGGACATAGGCCCATAAACAAACCCGTACTAAAATACGTCACCACATCATGCAAAAGAGTATAAAAGACCACGGAAACCATCACTCCGGGGTCCAGAGCAGCAAGGCCACCTGGCCATGCTGCGCTCACTCTAACCAGTAATGTTAAATCTGTATATTTCTATCTGTCTTTAATAAACCTGCTATAACTAAACTAACTCAGTGTGGCAATTTTTGAACCACCAATGGTGCATTGACAATTTATAATGGTGATTGGCTACTTACAAAGAAAACCACCTATACCAATAGGATTAAATTTTATTCTTATCAGTATCACAAAGTCACAGCAACCATCTAATGTAAACTGGGAACACTGAGAATCTATGAGGCCTGTGACGGGGATGCTTGTAGGTTTTAAAAAAACTTTCCCCTTTCTAAAGAGCTCAAAACTCTGGAGCTGAGTTAGGGACAGAAATAAAGAATCAATTTTAAGGACCTCCCAAATGAAAAACAGAGGGGGGCTGTAGCTCCTCTCCTTCCCTGCTGCTGGCAGTGCCATTTCGGTCTCTTGGTAGACACTGCATTTGGGCTCTAACCACTGTACCTCACTCCCTTTTGGGAGGCCTATGGTATTATTTAATATTAACTTTAAAATCTTTTTTTTAATTTATTTGTTAAGGCAGCCAAACGTGAACTATATTCCTCACCCATCTTTATTCAAGGTTTACATTTAGACATGCCAGAGTTTGTGTTCCAGGTTTTTAGCACCGGGAGAATAATTTGACAGTTCATCTTTGGGGCGAATAGAACAAGGCAGCAGCGGTTGTTGCGGGACCCACTGTACAGGTGCTTCTACGCCAATGCTTGAAGCCTCCGAGCAAAGATGGGAGAACTTGAACATTTGGCAGCTAGGGATAACATTGATATAATAGCCATAACAGAAACTTGGTGGAATTTGGAGAACCAGTGGGACACAGCAATCCCAGGCTATAAACTCTATATAAGAGATAGAGAGGGGTGGGTTGGAGGAGGAGTGGCCATCTATGTCAAAGAAGGGGTAAAATCCAGCAGAATGGAGATGGACAGAGGGTCTGACTCCACCATAGAATCACTGTGGGTTAAACTACCAGGTCCAAGGAGTGATGTGATAGTTGGAGTATTCTATCGTCCACCAGATCAAAAATTTGAGGGGGACCTTGAAATAAGGAGAGAAATCATGGAGGTGGCTAAGTGGGATAGGATAGTAAATGGGGGACTTCAATTATCCCTTCATTTCTTTGTAGCTCCGGGCAAGAAAGAGAAACTGGGTTTCTCGACTTGCTGAATGACTGTGCCTTAGAGCAACTTGTCACGGAGCCCACCCGAGAACAGGCAACTCTGGATCTAATATTGTGTGATACTCAGGACCGGGTCAGGGATGTGAATGTCACTGAGCCTCTGGGGAACAGTGACCATGCTGCAATTACCTTTGCCATGCATGTCGGAGGAAAGTGTCAACCAAATCAGACATAAAAACCTTTGATTTTCGAAGGGCAAACTTCCCTTGAGGAAACTAAGTTAGAGAGAAACTGAAGGGGAAGGTTTTCTCATCTGATGCATGAAGTTTGTTTAAAACAACAAATATCAAGTGCATACCACAAAGAAAGAAGAGCTAATTTAAGTCCAAGAGGACACTGCATTTGGTTAACAAGTGGAGTTAGAGAGGCTCTAAAGCACAAGGAGAGGTCCTTCCTCCCAAAATGAAAATAAAAAGGAACACAAACTCTGGCAAAAGAAATGTAAGAAGACGCGAAGGGAGGCAAAGAAAGACTTTGAGGATGTCAATGGCTAGCAATATGGCTTCTTTAAATATGTTTAGAAAACCTGCCAGAGAACCAGTTGGCCCTCTGGATGGTGACATTAAGGAAGACTTGGACATTGCATCCTGGCCAGGACCTGAGCACTGTTCCGCTGCCTCACAGCCCCTCCTGACTAAAGAACTAAATCAAATACAGGTTAAAAGAGAGGAGGTTTTAGGACATTGATAAATTGAGGATTAACAGTCACCGGGCCCAGATGGCATCCACCCAAGGGTTATTAGGGAACTGAGAAATCTCAGATCTCCTAACGGTTAAGAACACTGAGGACTGGAGGATAGCAGATGTCACACCAATTTTTAAAAAAGGAAGGAGGGGGACCCAGGAAACTACAGGGGGTTAGCCTTACATCTGTCCCAGGGAAGATGGTGGAAAGCCTCATCCAAGAGAAAATCTTAAAACACATAAAAGAACAAACCTTGCTGAGAGAAAATCAGCATGGCTTCTGTAAGGGTAAATCTTGTCTGACAAACCTCTTAGAATTTTTTTGAAAAGGTCAACAGGCACGTGGATTTGGGTGAACTGGTTGATATAGTCTATCTGGATTTTCAAAAGGCTTTTGAAACAGTCCCTCACCAAAGGCTGCTGAGAAAATTGCACAGTCAGGGAGGGCAATGGATTGAGAACTGGTTGAGATCCCGGAAACAAAGAGTAGGTCCAATGGGAAATTTTCACATTGGAGAGAAGTGAAAAGCGGTGTGCCCCACCTCATTCCTCGGTGTTCAATCTGGACCTGGAGACAGGGATAAACAGTGAGGTGGCCAAGTTTGCAGATGACCTTGTAGTAAAAACCAGAGAAGATTGTGAAGAGCTCCAGAAGGATCTCTCCAAACTGGGGGAATGGGCTGACAAATGGCAAATGTGTTTTAATGTAACCAAATGTAAAGTAATGCATATTGGGGCAAAAATCCAAACTTCATCTATCAACTCATGGGCTCTGAGTTTCCTGCTGATCAGGAAAGAGATCTTGGTGTATTGGTGGACAGCTCCGTATGTGCAGCCAATTCCATGATTATCAAAAAGGGGATTGAAAATAAAACAGCCAACATTCCCTCAGTCTCTCTGGTCACCGCATCTAGACACTGCATTTCCCTTATGAAGAAAGGGCTCTTTAGTCTGGAAAAACTTGAGGGGGATATGATTGAGACATACAAAATAATGCTGGAGATTACCTCAAAATACCAGAATTAGGGGACATACTTCAAATTGAGGGCTGGGAGAGTAAAAACTGACAAAAGAAAATTAAGTTATTTAATATGATAACCTGGTTGCCTTAAAATCTGGAGGAAAAGTTTTTGATGGAGAAATTCATTTGTACTTACCAGGCAGTGGTATCCAAACATGCTCCCAAACACAAAAATTATGAGATACAGGAAGCTGGATAGATGGGCCTTTGGCCACCCATCTTTATTCAAGGTTCAGTCAGCGGCTCTCCTCCTACTGTTTTTTTTTTTAAATTATTATTTCTTGCAACAATTCTGAAGGGAGAATGAGTGGCTGGAGGCCGCCTGGTGAGTTTCATAGCTGGGAGGAGGGGTGCGTGTGAGCTGGATCTGGACCAAAGGCAGCTCCGTGTAATGCTTAGACTACATGTCTCCAATGGAGAAGACCTGGGACCTAGGAGTCCTGTAAGCAGAAGGCTGCTGGTGCTGCTGGGGGTGGGGGCATTGCTTCCTCCAGTCGCCAGATCTACCTTGCAAGGTTGCTGTGGCTATGCAGTGGGACAGAGGGACATGGTGTGTGCTGCAGTTGCCTGGAGTTCGTCTCTTGTTGGATATCTGCCTGTCGTTGAGCAGCGTGGGATGCAGGGTCATAGGAATTCGAAAGCAGAGTGAGGAGACCTCGTGGAGGGGAAGCCGATTTCAGATACCACGCCTGCTCAAGAAGGCCAGCCTTTTCCTTCCACTCAGAGAGAGCCTGCCTTTGATTCTGCACATCTCACTATCCTCAGACTTTGCAGACGCTGCTGGACTTGAGGAGGTCTCCTTCCCGGCTGCCAGCGACGCTGCCTAGGGCTGAGGGACAACGCCCGGAAGGGGACCCTTTCCCTGCCTCTGGTGTCAAGAACGTGGCAGGAGCTGGCATGGCCAGGCCATCCTGGGGCCCTCCCCATTATGAAGCTGCTGTAGAAGGGACGTCAGACATAGTGGTGGGAACCCAGACTGTTTTGCTCCTGGGTCCTCTCCACCCTCCTGCAGCCTGTGCTGTGTTTATTCCCGGGACAGCTCCAAACCCAGGGATGCAAAAAAATTATCTCTGGGGAAGGAGGGGGCTTCCATTCCCCAGGCTCTCCAGTTGTCCAGGCAAGGTGGAAGGTCTTCTGGGCATGGAGAGCCAACAGAAGAGTGTTCCCTGTCCTTGCTGGCGCGATCCAGTTCTCGATATCTGCGGGGCAACGCAGGCAGTTTTAGGGGCGATGCTTCCGCTCCTGAATGGGCTGGGAACGATGTGCAATGCAGCTGTAAGGCACAATCTTTCCCAGCTTAGTGCTCTCGTACCATATGCTGTCTGAACATATTACTGTGACATTCGTCATAGTCAATCTCGAAGACCTAGTTCACAGTAGGAGGAGAGGAGAATTGACAGTGGGGTGGTCAAACTTACATTGTGAAACCACACACCTCTTAAACACCAGAAGCCTAAAGTAAAACACGAAATTATTCGAACACATACAAACAACAACTACAGTGCACACACACGCTTGCATTGCATTGCTGCATTTAATATTTTACTCTTATATCTACACAGTAAAAAAATTGTCTTGTGACAGGATAAGCGAGGAGTCACCTCCGTTTAGCATTTGCTTATGGGAAAGGGTAGTGGGGGTGGGGGGCATTCCATATGGATAACCTTTCCCTTGTTGTAACACGCAATTGGACACATTTTGGGGAACGTCCCTCCTTTCCCCCCCCGCACCATTGCCCTCCCCCTCATCCATTTATCAAGGCTTATCGTTGAAGCTTTGAAGGCTACCTCTAGGGCAGTGATGGCGAACCTTTTAGAGACCGAGTGCTTAAACTGTGATTCAAAACCCACTAATTTTTTGCAAAGTGGCAGTACAGCCATTTAACCTGAATGCAGGTGGCTGTGAAGGGGTGATGTTGGGTGCCCACAGAAAGGGCTCCTTCGAGTGCCACCTTTGGCCCACAGTCAATGACAGCACAAGGTGGCACAGCAGCTATGTATCCAGGAGCGCAGGGTATCCCTGCCAGGTGCCAGCTGGTGCTAATCCCCCCGGCGGATCAGATCTTGGACCTCTCAATGACCGAGAGGGAGGATGTACAACTTAACCAGGCCGTCTCGCTTCAGACAGGTGAGCAATCTATCACCAGCAATCTATCTACGCTGAATGGGAGTCCAAACCCCATAAGGCTGGTCAGTTAAGAACAGCGCCCCCCTCTTTTTTGATCATTCAAAAGACTTGAGCCAAAGGACCATCTCTCGGAATAGGCTAAAGATACACCTCCAGGGCCCAGGTGACCTCCAGGCATTTTGCACCACCTGCACTTAGGGTTTCCTCTGGAGATGCAGGTTGCAGAGTTCCCAAAGTCAGCGAAGAGTCTCAGTCCTCCAGGTGAGGCTGTCCGGAAGGGGAGTCATGGCAACTGGGCTTCTTTTCTTGTTAGGTCGAAATGTTTCACTACTTATCCAAGGAGCTTCTTCAGTCTGAGGAAAGTCACTTTATCATTCACCCTGGTTTCACTTCCCCCTCATCTGAACAGACCTCTTAGAAGGACAATGGGACAGAGAGAGAGAGAGAGAGAGAGAGAGAGAGAGAGAGAGAGATGGCGGGTGGGTGTCTGTTTGGAGAGAGAGAGGGACAAAGTCACACCGCTGCAGCTCTTCCCACACTCATTAAAGCAAAGCAAAGTGTTCTGCTTATATAGCAGTAGGCTTTGCTGGTGGAGGTTTGAAGTGGTCCTGGGTAGCATGACAAAGAGTGGAGACAGGTGGAGGTGTCAGTTCCCCAGCATGACAAAGAGGAGACAGATTGTGCCTCAGTTCCCCACCCCTGTTGAGAGAGGGATCTTCTCTATGCACCTGTAGGGCCTCCCTGACCCTTCTCCTGAGCCACCCATCTTCTCTCTCCCAGTTGTGTCCTCATTGAACGAGTGTCCTTTATCCTTCAAACAAATCTACCCTGAGGCTGATTCTGGCCTTGAGCTGTTTCCCCTTCTCTGCTCGGCCATCCTCCTGTCTAGGGAGGACCACCATGAGGGAGAACCCGGTAGCCCAATGGGCAAAGCACCCTTGTTGTGGGAGCCAAGGCTTCGGCAGGGGCTCCCCGGACCTCCATTAAGTTCTCCTGAGGAGAATCTCCCGTCAGGAATCTTTGAATGTTCCGTTGGAAACCCATTTATATTAGAAGGTGAAACAAAAGAAGTCACGGAAAAACTTGAGAATGTTGCACCTGTTGTGCATAAGGAAGAGACTTGTAATTTAAATCATAAATCTTTATTGAATAATTATACAGTGGTACCTTGTATAAAGGAATTAATTCGTTCCAAATGAAATTATGTTAAGCAAATTTTCCTTTATACAAATTTCCCATAGGAATGCATTGAAACCAGAGTAATCCCTAATCGCTACCATTTTTATGTTGTATGGATTCAATCCATAGACGATTCTGTTAAGCAAATTTCCCCTATATCCGTTGTTGTACAGATTTTATGTTTTACAAACTGTTTGTTATACGAGGGTCCACTGTACTATGAGAATGGACAATCATCATTTACACTCAGAATTGGGATGCTCTGATTTCTTATATATATATCACAAGTCTTATACTGTATATGAACAAATACAGTGATATATTTCAAATTCTGTTACACATCTATATATAAAAACACTTTGTACACTTTTTGTCTGCTGCATACAACATATAGCATATAGAAACAGCGAGCACTAAATAAAAGCCATTCAAAACCCTTACAGAACACAACCAAAAAGGCAGGAGGGGGTGAAATGAAAACAGAGAGAAAAAGGTATCCTTACTGGATCTCCTCATAAGAACAGTCTTGCAGGAACAGGCTGCAGCCCATCCAGTCCAGCCTTCTGTCTCACACGGTGGCTCACCATGCCAGGCAGAGCAAGGACAGCTTTTGCCCTGCCAGGGTTTGAGCAATAACAAAGAAATAATAGAATACAGTGAGTCATAAGAACATAAGAAGAGCCATGCTGGATCAGGCCAAAGGCTCATGTAGTCCAGCTTCCTGTATCTGACAGTGGCCCCACCAGATGCGTTTGGGAGCCCATGAGACTAGATATCTGTCTCCTGATACCACTCCCCTGCATTTGGCCCTTGAAGTACCCCGGTTTTAAGCCTGGAGATTACACATCTCCATCATGGTTTGTAACCTGTGATGGACTTTTCCTCCAGGAATCTGTCCAATCCCCTTTTGAAGGCATCCAGGCTAGATGCCATAATCACATCCTATGGCATGAGGTTCCACAAACTAAAACCACGCTGGGCAAATAAATATTTTATTTTGTCTGTTCTTACTCTCCCTGCCATCAATTTGAGTTGATGTCCCCTAGTTCTGGTTTTTTGTGAGAGGGAGAAGAGCTTCCCTCTATCCACATTACTCATGCCCTGGATTATTTTGTATGTCTCAATCATATTCCCCCCGCACCTTTTTTCCAGAATAAAGAGCCCCAAATGTTTTTTTCTTTTTAAAAATAATTTTATTGTTTTATAAGGAAAAAAGAATCGTTATGCATTGATAACAATCACAGAACTCGAACATCATTTATAAAGTTTTTAAGACAATTATTAACTCTTGCCATCTTCTTGTCAAAACATCTTCATCTTCTCCTTTCAGGTGGCCAGAAAGTCTGTCCATTTCAATAGCTAAGTATAATTTCCCTTTCAGAGCGTCTTTTGAGGGTATTTCAGAATTCTTCCAAAGTTGAGCATACAAAATTCTGGCAGTTACAATAATGTGGTTAATTACATATTTTTCGTCATATGTTACCTCAGTATCGATAATATTTAACAAAAATAATTCTGGTGTGTATTTTAACTTGACCTTCGGCACAGTGTCTAGTAAGTTTATTATCATATTCCAGAATAATTTAGCTTTTTTACAAGTCCACCACATATGGTAGAAAGAACCGTTTTCTTGCTCACACTTCCAACATTTAGCTGAACAAATATACATTTTAGTATAGTCTATGGGGGCTAAGATGCCATCTGTAAAAAATTATGCCATAGCATATTCCATTTTTCTAAGTGAATAGAGTGCCCACAGTTTTCTGCCCATCTTAGCATACATTCTTTAACCTGTGAGTCTCTTGTTCTTTCAACTAACAACATAGTATAAAATTTACTGAACAGTTTTTTCTCGCCTGCAGTAAATATTTTGTCAAAAACATTATCATTTACCGTAAAGCCACTTTCCTTCTGCACAGACCTATAATGCGAATATATTTGTTGGTAAGTCCACCAGTCTATTTATAACCCTTCGAGGGATAACTGAATGTTTTAGCCTTTCCTCATAAGGGAGGTGCCCCAGCCCAGTAACCATTCTATTTGTTCTCTTCTGCATCTTTTCCAGTTCCACTTTGTCTTTTTTGAGATGCGGTGACCAGAATTCTACACACAACTCCAGGTGCGGCCTATCGTTTTGTACAATGGCATTATAATGTTGGCTGTTTTATTTTCAATCCCCTTTTTGATAAGCCCTAGCATGGAATTGGCCTTCTTCACTTCTGTAACACACTGGGTAGACACCTTAATTGAACTGTCCACCAACAGACCAAGATCTTTTTATTGATCCGTCACAGATAGCTCAGAGCTGTCCACTGAGCAGAAATGTAAAATGGACAGAGAAGAAATTAAAGATTTTAGAGAATGAGATCGTAAAAGTATAGATAACGGGAGAGGTGGAGAGGCACAAGAAATGGAGAATGAAGTAAATAGGCAGGAGATAGCTGAGGAAGGGCCCAATGGTTGAG
Organism: Phrynocephalus forsythii; assembly: GCA_029282475.1. Taxonomy (NCBI): domain Eukaryota; kingdom Metazoa; phylum Chordata; class Lepidosauria; order Squamata; family Agamidae; genus Phrynocephalus; species Phrynocephalus forsythii. The sequence continues at coordinate 11,340,097 of JAPFRF010000024.1, forward strand.
AGCTTCTGGGTGAGTGACAGGGAGGAGGACAAATGGAATGACAGTGCAGGAGGAGGGTTGAGATAGAAGAGAGATAGAGAGGAGAAAGGAACCCAAAATGAAGTGGACATGGGGTTACCTTTGCTCACACCAGCAATTTGGGAAGGGCAAGTACAGGTGATGCCCAGAAGTATTGTTTTAAGTGCCATTGCACATCCGCCAGGATGGATCCCTGGACAGGGATGGGAGAGAAAGACAACTCTGGTCCAGCATCAGTGTTGTGGGACCATATAGGCTGGACCCATAGATCAGAACCGGAGAGGAAACAGATAAGAGAAATACCTTTAAATGAAAATGCAATGTTAAAGAGAGAAACAAATGTTTATATGTTTGTATCAGAAGTTAATTGTTTGAAGAATGAAATACAAGCTCAAGAAAACATAGTTAAAAATGTTGTTAATAAAAGGTTGTGAATTTTGATAAATCACCAGCATAATTGAACCTTCACATCAGAACTATAGTACAATAATTCAATCCTGAATAATGACATGCAATTGGCTTCTCTCCTGTGCTGGTCCTGTGATGGCTAGCAAGGCTTAAGAATGTGAGGGGGACCTTGAAATGAGGAGAGAAATCATGGAGGTGGCTAAGAGGGATAGGATAGTAATCATGGGGGACTTCAATTATCCCCACATTGACTGGGCCAATGCGAGCTCCACGCAAGAAAGAGAAACTGGGTTTCTCGACTTGCTGAATGACTGTGCCTTAGAGCAACTTGTCATGGAGCCCACCCGAGAACAGGCAACTCTGGATCTAATATTGTGTGATACTCAGGACCTAGTCAGGGGTGTCGATGTCACTGAGCCTCTGGGGAACAGTGACCATGCTGCAATTACCTTTGCCATGCATGTTGGAGGAAGAGTGTCAACCAAATCAGACATAAAAACCCTTGATTTTCGAAGGGCAAACTTCCCTCAGATGAGGAAACTAGTTAGCGAGACATTGAAGGGGAAGGTTAGAAGAATCCAATCTCTTCAGAGTGCATGGAGCCTCTTTAAAACAACAATAATAGAGGCCCAGCACAAGTGCATATCACAAAGAAAGAAGAGCTCATTTAAGTCCAAGAGGACACCGGCATGGTTAACGAGTGGAGTTAGAGAGGCTCTAAAGCACAAGGAGAGGTCATTCTGTAAATGGAAATCCTCCCCAAATGAGGAAAATAAAAAGGAACACAAACTCTGGCAAAAGAAATGTAAGAAGATGATAAGGGAGGCAAAGAAAGATTTTGAGGAACGCATGGCTAGAAATATAAAGGGTAATAATAAAAGCTTCTTTAAGTATGTTAGAAGTAGAAAACCTGCCAGAGAACCAGCTGGCCCTCTGGATGGTGAGGGAGGAAAAGGGGAGGTTAAGGAGGACTTGGACATTGCAGAGAAATTGAATGAGTTCTTTGCGTCTGTCTTCACGACAGAGGACCTTGAGCGGATTCCGCTGCCTGAGCCACCCCTCTTGATTAAAGGACTAAATCAAATACAGGTTAAAAGAGAGGAGGTTTTAGGACTAATTGATAATTTGAGGATTAACAAGTCACCGGGCCAAGATGGCATCCACCCAAGGGTTATTAGGGAACTGAGAAATGAAATTGCAGATCTCTTAACGGTTATATGCAACATGTCTCTTAAAATGGACACAGTGCCGGAGGACTGGAGGATAGCAGACGTCACACCAATTTTTTAAAAAGGAAGGAGGGGGGACCCGGGAAACTACAGGCCAGTTAGCCTTACATCTGTCCCAGGGAAGATGGTGGAAAGCCTCATCCAAGAGAAAATCTTAAAACACATAAAAGAACAAACCTTGCTGAGAGAAAATCAGCATGGCTTCTGTAAGGGTAAATCTTGTCTGACAAACCTCTTAGAATTTTTTGAAAAGGTCAACAGGCACGTGGATTTGGGTGAACCGGTGAATATAGTCTATCTGGATTTTCAAAAGGCTTTTGACAGAGTCCCTCACCAAAGGCTGCTGAGAAAATTGCACATTCAGGGGATAAGAGGACAGGTCCTCTTATGGATTGAGAACTGGTTGAGATCCCGGAAACAAAGAGTAGGTGTCAATGGTAAATTTTCACAATGGAGAAAAGTGAAAAGCGGTGTGCTCCAGGGATCTGTCCTGGGACCGGTGCTTTTCAATCTGTTCATAAATGACCTGGAGACAGGGATAAACAGTGAGGTGGCCAAGTTTGCAGATGACACAAAACTTTTCCGTGTGGTAAAAACCAGAGAAGATTGTGAAGAGCTCCAGAAGGATCTCTCCAAATTGGGGGAATGGGCTGAGAAATGGCAAATGCGTTTTAAAGTAACCAAATGTAAAGTAATGCATATTGGGGGAATCCAAACTTCATCTATCAACTCATGGGCTCTGAGTTATCCGTGACAGATCAGGAAAGAGATCTAGCTGTGTTGGTGGACAGCTCCATGAAGGTGTCTCCCCAATGTGTGGCAGCGGTGAAAATGGCCAATTCCATGCTAGGGATTATCAAAAAGGGGATTGAAAATAAAACAGCCAACATTATAATGCCATTATACAAAACAATAGTAAGGCTGCACCTGGAGTATTGTGTACAATTCTGGTCACCGCATCTCAAGAAAGACATAGTGGAACTGGAAAAGGTGCAGAAGAGAGCGACTAAAATGATTACTGGCCTAGGGCACCTCCCTTATGAAGAAATGCTAAAACATTTGGGCCTCTTTAGTCTGGAAAAAAGGCGCTTGAGGGGGGATATGATTGAGACATACAAAATAATGCAGGGTATAAGTAAAGTGGATAGAGGGAAGCTCTACTCCCTCTCCCAAAATACCAGAACTAGGGGACATCCACTCAAATTGAGGGCTGGTAGAGTAAAAACTGACAAAAGAAATATTTTTTCACCCAGCGCGTTGTAAGTCTATGGAACTCCCTGCCACACAATGTGGTGATGTTATCTGACCTGGATGCCTTCAAAAGGGGATTGGACAGATTCCTGGAGGAAAAATCCACCACAGGTTACAAACCATGATGGAGATGTGTAATCTCCAGGCTTCAAACCAGGGTACTTCAAGGGCCAGATGCAGGGGAGTAGTATCAGGAGACAGGTATCTAGTCTCATGCGTTCCCAAACGCATCTGGTGAAGCCGCTGTGAGATACAGGAAGCTGGACTAGATGGGCCTTTGGCCTGATCCAGCATGGCTCTTCTTATGTTCTTATTCAAATGACCTCTCTCCTGTGTGGGTCCTGTGATGCCTCGCAAGGCTTACAGACTGTCTGAACCTCTTTCCGCACTCCAGACATTCAAAGGGCTTCTCTCCTGTGTGGGTTCTCTGATGGGTAGCAAGGTTCCCAGAATTTCTGAAGTTCTTCCCACACTCCATACATTCAAAGGGCTTCTCTCCTGTGTGGGTCTTGTGATGGCTAGCAAGGTTTCTAGGTTGACTGAACCTCTTTCCACACTCCAGACATTCAATGGGCTTCTCTCCTGTGTGGGTCTTGTGATGGCTAGCAAGGCTCCCAGAATGACTGAACTTCTTCCCACACTCCATACATTCAAAGGGCTTCTCTCCTGTGTGGGTCCTCTGATGGGTAACAAGGTTCCCAGAATGACTGAACTTCTTCCCACACTCCATACATTCAAAGGGCTTCTCTCCTGTGTGGGTCTTGTGATGGCTAGCAAGGCTCCCAGAATGACTGAACTTCTTCCCACACTCCATACATTCAAAGGGCTTCTCTCCTGTGTGGGTCTTGTGATGGCTAGCAAGGCTCCCAAAATGACTGAACTTCTTCCCACACTCCATACATTCAAAGGGCCTCTCTCCTGTGTGGTTCTTGTGATGGCTAGCAAGGTATCCAGGTCGACTGAACCTTTTCCCACACTCCATACATTCAAAGGGCTTCTCTCCTGTGTGGGTCCTGTGATGCCTCGTAAGGTGTCCAGGTCGACTGAACCTTTTCCCACACTTCATACATTCAAAGGGCTTCTCTCCTGTGTGAGTCCTGTGATGCCTTGAGCAAGGTGTCCAGGTTGACTGAACCTTTTCCCACACTCCATACATTCAAAAGGCTTCTCACCTGTGTGGGTCCTGTGATGGTGAGCAAGGGGTCCACGTCGACTGAACCTTTTCCCACACTCCAGACATTCAAAGGGCTTCTCTCCTGTGTGGGTCCTGTGATGCTGAGCAAGGGTTCCAGGTTGACTGAACGTTTTCCCACACTCCATACATTCAAAGGGCTTCTCTCCTGTGTGGGTCTTGTGATGCCTCGCAAGTTGTCCAGGTTGACTGAACCTTTTCCCACACTCCATACATTCAAAGGGCTTCTCTCCTGTGTGGGTCCTGTGATGGTTAGCAAGGCTTCCAGGTTGACTGAACGTTTTCCCACACTCCATACATTCAAAGGGCTTCTCTCCTGTGTGGGTCCTGTGATGGCTAGTAAGTTGTCCAGGTCGACTGAACCTTTTCCCACACTCCATACATTCAAAGGGCTTCTCTCCTGTGTGGGTTCTGTTGTGGCTACCAAGGCTTACAGAATCTCTGAACGTTTTTCCGCACTCCAGACATTCAAAGGGCTTCTCTCCTGTGTGGGTTCTGTTGTGGCTAGCAAGGCTTACAGAATGTCTGAACGTGTTTCCGCACTCCAGACATTCAAAGGGCTTCTCTCCTGTGTGGGTCCTCTGATGGCTAACAAGGCTTCCAGCCCGACTGAATCTCATTCCACATTCCAGACATTCAAATGACTTTTCCCTCTGTTGAATTTTCCTACGGAGATGACGTGTCGATGTGGCTTGATCAATCCTTTCCTCTCCTTTGGATATTTTTTGAACCACTTGGTCTTCCTCCGTGCAACTATTAGATTTGTCCATCTTTTCTTCTGTTTTCCTCTAAGCGTCTTTCTTCAGGTTGATACTCAACACTGTCTTTTACAGCTTCGTACCTGCTAAAAGGAGGCAAAGTATAATTGTGAGAGAAAGGGTGAGCCACCCTTCTTAAGAGGGTCAACTTATAAAGAAGACACAAGCACACAAAATGGGGCAAAATATCCTTGTTATGTCTGGAGGATGAAGAGAAAGAAAAACGGGGAAGGAATGGAGGGAGGAGGGGCTGAGATGGCTTTGGCAGTGAGGAAGAGTGATGGGGGAAAGGCTTGATAGAGAAGGTGAAGGAAGACCCTTGGAGGGGGGCAGTGTTTAAGCTCGTGTGAGAGGAGGAGGAGCGGAAACGCAATGAGAAAAAAGGGGGAGAAACAACCCATCCTGTGAGGAGACGAAGGAAAGGGAGAGTCTGGGGAGTCATAAGTGCACACAGATGTTCTTTGAGGGAGAGTGGCGAGAGGAAACCGAGAGAAGCCCTTGGGAAAGTTGGGCGGTATATAAACGAAAATAAATAAATAAATAAATAAATAAATAAATACAGGGGGACGTGGGCTGTCGATCTACCTGTGGGGATGGTCGGGCGAGGAGGCCTTTTTCAGCCCCCATCCGGAGAGACCCGGGACGGCAGGTTTGGGAACGAGGGATCGGGTGGGTTTTCCCACAAAGAGAGACAAGGCCAGATCCCTGAGATGCCCGGGCTATGAGGCAGAGAGTTCCTTACCAGTTTCACGTTTGTAAGTTGAACCGGAGGCTACCTTGAGGCAAGCTGTGGACTTTTGGTGGAGAAAGAACCACTCATTACAGGAGAAGACACGTCAGTTAAGGATGTCTCCAGTTCCATCCAGCGTTACTGTTCATAAAGCATTGAGAAAGGATCCCTGGTTCGTGTCTTCTCTGCCCACGTCTCCTGAAGTGAAGGAAGAGAGAGGGAGTTGGAGTGGTCTTCACAATAAGTGACCATGGAAAATACACATTGAACCCCGTTCTTCTGGCGCTTGGTGTCCTCCTCTTTTATTTCTTTTCTACGGCATCTTACCTGATTAAAAAAAGGCAAACTATAATTGACCAGAAAAAAATGAAGTTTCAAACAGACTTAATTAACTGGCTGAGGCCCCATGTGGAGTATTGTGTACAGTTCCAGTCACCATACCTCCAGAAAGATATTATGGTAATAGAAAAAGTACAGAGGAGGGCAGCCAGAAAGATTATGGGACTGGAACGCCTTCCTTAAGGCAGCAAAGCCTGGGCCTCTTGACTCTTGAACAATGGCGCCTAAGAGGTGACCTGATTGAAGGTGATAAAATCATACAACAAAGTAGAAAAGGGAAACTGTTTCCCCTATCGCACAACACTAGAACTCGGGGGCACTCCATGAAATATTTGGGTACTTGATCTCAAATAAATAAGAGAAAGCAATTTTTGTCACCCAGAGGATCACTGGTCTGTGGAACTCCTTGCCAGAAGTGTTGACAGCTGTCAATCTTGACAGCTTTAAGAAAGGATTAGACAAGTTCAGGGAGAACAAGCGTATCAATCGCTATCATTATGGATGCCCAAGGTTGGAGAGTTTGGCAGGATATCTCTCATTGTTATTTGTGGGAAATCGTAAGACATCTGCTTAGGAATAGCCGGAAGCAAAGGGAGAGCCACTGGACATAAGGCTGGACTGGATCGGTTCTGGCCTGTTCCAGCAAGGCTGTTCTTCTGTTTTTATGGCTTGTAACTTGTGATGGACTTTTCATCCAGGAATCTGTCCAGTCCCCTTTTGAAGGCCTCTAGGCCAGAAACCAGATGCCATCACCACACCCTGTGGCAGGGAGTCCCACAGATTAACAAACCTCCTGGCTGCTCCAAGGCCCTATCTATTAGATGGTTTTCTTAATTTACCAAAGCGGACAGAAACAGAGAGAGCTTGAAAACACACACACACACACACACACACACACACACACACACACACACACACACACACACACACACACACACACACACACACACACACACACACACACACAAGAGAAGCATTGCATGCCTGGCCCTCCTCCCTTATAACAGACAGGAATCCTAACGGGCTTCCTGACCTGGAACAATTAGCTGTTGCCCATGGCAGGCGGAGGTGGGCCTGCAATTTTTTTTTCTCCCTTTCCTCACCACAGACAGATGCAACAGAATCAGAGTGCGGGAGGGTGCAAACACAGGAAGGACAAAAACCATGCTGGGGGCGTCTGCATTTAAGTTGCGAGTGGATTTTAGGGGTCGTGTGAAAGCAGCCTTAATGTACCAAAGCAATCAGAAAGAGAGAGAGATTGAAAACCCCCCACACAATATGTTCCGAAACTAGGCAACAAAGGAGAAACAATGAAATAGTCACAGGAAAAGTAACGGTGAACTGCCACCATTTCTGTGCAAGACCAGAAGCCACGGGAGAGGAAGAGGAGAGGGCAAGAGGCACCGAAGGGATCTCAGCCGGGAGGAGGGAGGCCTTTGCTCCGCCAAGGAGAGAGCAGGACAGGACTCGGAAGAGACGCTGCCTTTGCTCGGGACGAGGGACGCCCCCCAACCCTTCCAGTCCAGTTCCCTCCCGCCTCCCGGGAAAGTAACGCCCGTTCCTTCCAGGCCAGGCGACTGGGAGGGAAAACACGCGGCCCACAGGCTGGAGGGGCTTGCAATGGTCTTCCTTCCTTCCCTCCACTACAACACCCAGAATCCCCACCCATCTCCACCACAGGGGTTATATACTCCGGTAATTATTTTGTCAGAAAGCTTGTGAAATTAGTGTATAGTGTAATAGAAGGTAAAGGAGGCAAAACTCTCACCGCTGCCTGGCCTGGCCTTGCCATGGGAGTTGTAGTCCAGAAGGAAAGGCCCACTTCTTCCTCAACCATCCAGATGCAGGAAAGAGGAAGGAGTGGGTGGGGGAGGGGGGTTGAAGGAGGAGGAGGAGGAGGAGGACCAAGTCAACCCCTTTCTATTTCCTCCCTCTCTAGGAATCTCACCCAGCTCAGCTGCTTTTAACCCTCTCCGAGCCAAACGCCAGGATCCTCCCCGTGAAATACGTCTGTGAAGATTCTCAGTCATCCAGGTGTGTTTCACTGGGAGTTCAGTCATGGCTACTGGACTTCTTTTTGAGAGATAGAAACGTTTCGCTGTTCATCCAAACAGCTTCATTGGTCTGAATACAGCTGGTGCAAGTAGTCCTTCTTATAGTCAGCTTGACCTCTTGTCCCGTGGTCTGATTGGCTCAGAAGATGAACAATAGCCTGAATCCTTAGGGAGACATTAGTGTCCATGGCCTTAAGGTAAACAATGGCCTAAGGTGCTGAAACCCATCAAGAATGTTTCGTTAGCTGTGACCTGGAGGTGAAGGCTCCTTGATTTGCCTGGGTACTTTGGAAAGTACAGCCTGGTAAGTAGCAGATAGTCTATGCCAGAGCCCACCACCTCTGTTGAGGGAGGGATTTTCAATGCTAACATGAATGGCTTCCCTTACTCCTCTCTCAAACCACCTCTCTTCTTTGTCTAATATGTGTACACCCTCATCTTTGAAAGAGTGGCCTTTTTCCTTCAAATGGAAGTGTACTGCTGATTCTGGTCCTGAGCTGTTACCCCTCCTATGTTGGGCCATTCTTCTGTTTAATGGCTGTTTAGTTTCTCCGATGTAGAGGTCTGAACACTCTTCACTGCATTGGACTGCATATACTATATTGCTCCTTTTATGGTTTGGTATCGGATCCTTTGGGTGGACAAGTCTCTGCCTAAGTGTGTTCATGGGTTTGAAATAAACAGGGATGTGGTGTTTGCCAAAAATCCTTTTAGGCTTCTCCGAAACTCCCGCCATGTAAGGAATGACCAGGTTCTTCCGTCGGGTCTGGGTCTCAGACTGATCCCTTGTTCTTCTGGGATGGCCCACTGCTTTGTTGAAGGCCCACCTTGGATATCCACAGGCCTTAAGAATCAGCAGTACACCTCCATTTGAAGGACAAAGGCCCCTTTAAAGACCCCCTCCATGGCACAAGCCCCCTCCCCCTCCCCTCCCTATTCTTGTTTTTCCCTCTCCCCTATTTTTGTTCATCCCTAAAAGCTTCGTCCGCCCTTTTTTCCTTGGGGGAGGGAAGAGATGTAGGGAGGAGGTTTTTTTTGGGGGGGGGTGGATCTGCCCCCCTTCATTCCTTTCCCACCTTTCCCTCCCCCTCCCTCTTCCTTCCAAATCAAAATAGGGGGAGCTTGGGGGGAGGGAAATTTAACACCTCCTTTTCTCTCTGGATCCCTAAAGGAGTGTGCGGTGTATGGGGGGGTCTTCCCTTCTGGGACCCCCACCAGCACCACCATCACAAATTTCAACAAGCCCCACTCCTCCCCCCAATTCCCCTGCAGCCTCCATCTCCCTCCCCATGGCATTGCAACACCCCCATTGCACAACCCTCCTCCTCCTCCTCTCCAGAGCCTTTTTTTTGGGGGGGGGGAATCCTCACGCAGAGCTGCCCCCCACCACCTCCCCCTTTCCTGCCGCTCTAGGAAGAGGGACTCGCTGCCTTCCTCCCCTCCCCCCTTGGAGCACTGAATCATCCCCCCCAATTCTCGCTCTGCCTTCCTTGCTCCCTCCTTCTCCTTCTCCTCCTCTTCCTCCTGGGGGATCCTGTTGAATTACCAAAAGGAGGAGGAAGGAGGGAGGGAGAAAGAGGGCCCACGAGGTCTTTTTCCTTGGGGGGGGGAGATATATAGGGAAGGGAGGGAGGGGTTTTTTTTGGCCTGGATCTGCCCCCCTTCATTCCTTCCCCCCCTTTCACTCCCCTTCCCTTCCAAATCAACAATGGGGGGGGGAGAGATACCCAAAGGAGTGTGCAGTGGGGGAACTCTTGTCTCCTGGGACACCCCCACAGATTCCATCAAAACCGCCACCTTCCTCCCCCCATAAAGGGACGCCTAGGAGGTTCTTTCCTCCTCCCCCCTCCCTCCCCACCAGCCCCCCCAATCCCCGAACGCCCCCTCCTCCAACCCAATAGCATTGCAAACCCCCCCCCCATTGCACAGCGCTTCTCCTCCTCCTTCTGGGGGTCTCTTTTCCTTCCCTCCTTCCAGCAACCACAGAGGAGAGCCTTCTTTTGGGGGGGGGATATAGTCTCTTTGGATAACAGGTCCCTCCCTGGGAGCCTTTCGGGTTTCCTCCCCCCCCCATTCCATCAAAAACGCCATCTCCTCCCCCCATAAAGGGACGCTCACGAGGGAGTGTGTTTGTGGGGGGGGGCTCCTTCCTTCCTAACAACCCCCCCACTTGATCCGCTAAGTCCCCTCTTCCTCCTCTTCCTCTCCATTTACCCCCCATTACCATCCCCAGTGCCCCCCTCTCTGTATCTGCATCTCTCTCCCCCCCCACCGCCCCTCCCGTCCTATTGCAGGGACCTCCTAATGGTTGGGGGAGGGACTTTTCCCCTCCTTCCTGCAAACAGTCGGGGGGGGGGAGGCGGCGGCGGCCTGGTTCCTTTTATTGGGGGGGGGGAATTACCTGTTCTCTCCCCCCCTCCGTTCCTGTCCCGGTTCGGTCTTAAAAAGCTTCTTTTTCCTTGGGGGGGGGGAAAGAGAAAAGGGAAGGCGGGGGAGGTTCGGAGGTTAAAGGGGGCAAATTTACGCCTCTTTCAGCCCCCCCACGGATTCCATCAGCAACGCCCCCTTTCCCCCAATAGCATTGCAAACCCCCCATTGCAATTGCACCACCCACCTACTCCTCCTCTTCCTTGGGGGGGTTCTCTCTTTTCCTCCCCTCCTTCCAGCAACCACAGACGAGAGCCTTATCTTTTTTTGGGGGATTAATAGTCTCGTGGAGAAGAGGCCCCTCCCTGGGAGCCTTTTGGGTTTCCTGGCACTCTAGGAAGCGGGACTCGCTGCCCTCCCACCCCCCCCTTGGAGGACCGAATACTGCCCCCTCACGGGCCCAGCCCCCCCTTCAATACCCCCCTCCCCCATTGCACTCTTCCCCCCCCCTTGCACTTGGGGGGTGTCTCTCTTTCCTTCCCAACATAAAGGCGGAGGGGAGGGGTGGGGGGTTCATTATGGCCCTCGTCAAGAGCACCTCCTTGTCCCCCACCCCACAATCCCTGGGGGGGGGAGCCTTCATTTCTGCCCCCTCCCCCGCCACTCTAGGGAGCCCCACTCGCTCCTCTGGGCGTCCCTTTTTGTGGAGGGTTGGGGGGAAGGAGGAGGGGTGTCGTGCCATGGGGTGGGGTGGAGGTTGGCGCGAGTAATGGAGGGGGGTCTCTGCGAGGAGGGACGGGAGTTTCCCCCCCCTTCATCTCCCCCCAACTGGCAGGACCGGGACTCGAACCATCGCTCTCCAAGGGGGGGCAGGGAAGCAGCGAGAGGCTGCCTTCCTAGAGCGGCGGGGAAGGGCAGGGGGTGTGCTTTACCTCCCCCACCCAAATAAAAGGTTCTGGAGAGCAAAAGGACCCCCCCACACCCCAAAAGGAGGCGGAGGAGGAGGTCTGTGCAATTGGGGTGGGTGGGAGGAAGGGATGCCTTGGGGGAGGAAGGGCGTGGGGGGCGGCTAAGGAAGGAAAAGGAAGCCCCCCCTTCCGTCTAAGACCCCCATCACTCCTCCTTCCTTTCCTCTCGCCCTCCCCTTGATATGGAGGAGGAGGGAGGGGGGAAGACACTGAACAGCCCCCCCTTGGAGGAATCGGGGCCCGATCCAGGAAAAAAAACCCCCAAGCCCTCCTCCTTCCCTTTCTCGCCCCCCCCAAAGGAAAAAGGAGGGTGGGAGCAGCTTATAGATTCCCCCCCCCCATGGAGGAGGAGGGGAAAAAGGGAGGGCACTCCAGGGGAGCAGGGAGGGGGGAGGGAATGGTGGGAGGGGGGATCTCGGGAGGGGGGGGGCTTGACTGGGAGGGAGGGAAGGAGAGACCGATGAAGCTGTTTGGATGAACAGCGAAACGTTTCTATCTCTCAAAAAGAAGTCCAGTAGATGCCCTAAGCACATCCGATCTCACTTGATTTCCGAAGCTAAGCAGGGTCGGCCCTGGTTAGTACTTGGATGGGAGACCTCCAGGGAATACCAGGTGCTGTAGGCGCCTGGAGTAGGAACTGGCAAGCCACTCCAGTACTCCTGCCAAGAAAACTCCATGGACATGGAGTCAGGTAGAGTCAGTCACGACTGTAGCGACACAATACACACACAGCCATGACTCAACTCCCAGTTAAACGCACCTGGATGACTGAGAATCTTCACAGAGGGAAGGAGAGGGGTGTCCGAAGTCTGCAGACCCCCCCCAACAGGATATACTTTCCCCCTCCAGAACCCCCCCCAACAGGATATACTTCCCCCCCTCCAGAGACCTCCCAGGTCCTGCCCCTCCACCCAGGCTGCTGCGGCTTCAGGGAACACCCCCTCTGCCCCACGGACTGGCTTCTTTTTGTATGGGGGGTCAACCTACAAGGGGGGCTGGGGAGGGAAGGGAGAGAAGGTCCAAGGAGGAGAGGGAGGGTGGTGTCCCCCCTCGTTTCCACCCTCCCTGTTCCCCCCCAGTCAAGCGTCCCTGGCCCTGGGAGGGGTTTGAACCCCCAGTCTCATCATTGCCCACTTTATCCGGATAGGGAGGGAGTGAGGGGTCCAGACCCACACAAGGGGGGGGATGCACTGGAGGAGCCCCGGGGCCTCCTGCTTCTCTGCCCATGCACAGAGGGCTTTCTCCTGCCCCCCACCTGAGAACTCACATGGGAACAGAAATCAGATGGAAAGGGGGAAGTCCAGGTCCCATGGCTCTCTGGCCGGTCCCAGCGGGATCCACGGAAGAGCCCCACCCAAACTATGAACGTAGCCAGATAAATCCTACAACCCCCCCAGGGTCAATCCCTCCCCCCTCCCCGCAAGTGCCTTTCAAAGAGAAAATTGGGGTAAGATACTAGAAATAGCTAAATAGACCGGAGGGGGGGGATGGTTTTCAGGACAGCTGGGGCCATAAGAAGTTTCTGATCTTGCTTCCGAATAATTTTCTTCTGAAATGAAGACTGAGGGGGAAAGAGGCCCGAGAAGCTGGTTTGGGGGGGGGGCAGTGGCTTCCCTGCATAGGGTGTTGTTCATCAGAAGTGGAAATAGATCCCTCCCCCAAGAGCGGACCCTTCTGGGAAAGTCCTCCTGGTTGCCTTGCAGAGCGTTTTTTTCCTGGTTTTTTGGTCCAGGGTGCACCATTCAGGGCCATTGGCTCTACAAAAGGCCCGTTTGTGGTTGCTGGATAGAAATCCCATCTCTCGGCCTCCCTTTTCAGCTGACCTGTTGTTAGAAGGGGGGGGGTCTTCCAAGAGGGCCGTCGGTCAGGAGGTAGTCATGATGTAACCACAACTTTTAAAAATTCCAGGCTGGTCCTCCCGTTATTAATTTGATTTGCCCTTTTCAGCAGTCAGGATCCTTTGAGGAAGTGATTCCATATTTCCCCACATAGCAAAGGGGATCTACTGAATCCAGGACGGGGATCCCTGCCTGAGGTGATCCCTTTGGGGTTCTGGGAAAGAGGTCCATCCAGGGAAGGGTCCCTTGGCCTCCTGGTTAAAGAGGAAGAAGGGTAGTTTTGGTTGCCCTGATGGGAGCCCCCCCTCCTCGAAAGAAGCTGCCTGCCCCCCCCATCATGCCTCCTCAAGAATGTTTTTATTTCTTTACTGATGGAGTTCAATGCATCTATATACTACGACTCCTCTGGGTCATTTAAAAAGGAGTTAAAACCCCTCACCCACCTCGCCATATAAGCAGTGAATGAAAAATGAATTATTGACACCCCCCCAAGACAGCCATGGGCCTGGACTCTAAATCAGGCATGCTCAAACTTTGGCCCTCCAGATGTTTTGGACCACAAATCCCATAGTCCTTTGTCATTGGCCATCTAAAGTTAGAATTCTGGGAGTTGTGGTCCAAAACATCAGGAGGGCCGAAGTTTGGCCATGCCTGCTCTCGATGAAGGAAGGGGGCTCGTATCCAGACTCGGGGGGGGAGCCTTCCCACCCTCGCCTGCCGTGTTTTGCACTTCAACCCTTGGCGGGGCCGAAGGTTGGACCCCCGAGTTTCCATTCTTTCCCTCTTCCTCTTGCAATACCCTTCTCCATCCTCCTGTTGCAAGGTTATTCCCTAGGAAAGAATGGAAACGGGTGCACCAGAACGAATCAGGTGAATTTCCATGATTTCCTATGGGGAAATTTGGTTCAGTTTACAAGTATTTTGGTTTACCAGCTTTTTCCCCCTGGAACGGAATTCATTTTCACAACTAACTGGGCTGTCCCTTGTCATAAATAAGAACAGGAGAACAGAAGAAGGGCCGTGCTGGAGACAGAGAGATCGAGTCTCCTGCGCTCCCCTTGAGGCATATGGTGGGGCCACAATGTGAGATCCAGGAAGCTGGACTAGATGGGCCCTTCTTGGCCGGATCCAGCATGAGGGCTCTTCTTAGGTTCTAACACGCACCCCCCATTTCATCCGCCAAGCCCCCCTCCCTCCCTCCCATAAAGGGAGGCCCAGGGGGTTCCCTTTTACTCCCCCATTCCCATCCCCAGAGCCCCCCCTCTCCTCCGACCCCCCTCCCCATATCTCCCCCCCCCACCGCCCCTTCCTGTCCTATTGCAGGAACCTCCTCCTGGTGGGGGCAGAGCTTTCCCCACCTTCCTGCAAACAGTCAGTGGGGGGGGGAGGAGGAGGCCTGGTTCCTTTTTATCCGGGGGGGTGTTTACGAAAAAGCTTCTCCCTCCCTCCTTTTTCCTTGCAGGGGCGGGGGGGAGAGAAAATGGAAGGTGGGGGGGGAGGTTCGAGGGTTAAAGGGGCCAAATTCACGCCTCTTTCTCTCTCCAGACCCCCCTCCCCACGGATTCCATCAGCAACGCTCTCCTTTCCCCCCCACAACAGCATTGCACCCCCAATTGCACAACGCACCTCCTCCTCCTCTTCCTTGGGGGGGTGTCTCTCTTTTCCTCTCCTTCCAGCAACCACAGAGGAGAGCCTTATCTTTTTTGGGGGGGAGGATTAATAGTCTGGTGGAGAAGAGGCCCCTCCCTGGGAGCCTTTCGGATTTCCTGCCTCTCTAGGAAGCGGGGCTCGCTGCCCTCCCACCCACCCCCCTTGGAGGATTGAATACTGCCCCCCCTCGTGGGCCCAGCCCCCCTCTCCAATGCTCCCCCTCTCCTCCCCCCATTGCACTCTCCCCCCCTTGCACTCTCACAGGGGGGTTCTCTCCTTCCTTCCTATGAAGCCCCCCCCCAACATAGGGGAGGAGGGAGGGGGTGTTCATTATACTAGCCCTCTTCAAGAGCAGCTCCTCCTCCCCCCAACCCCACAATCCGGGGGGGGGCTCATTTCCTTCCCCCCCCTCCCCTGCCACTCTAGGGAGCCTCACTCACTCCTCTGGGCGTCCCTTTTGGTGGGGGGTTGGGGGGAAGGAGGAGAGGGGTCGTGCCATGTGGTGGGGTGGAGGTTGGCACCAGTAATGGAGGGGGGCCTATAGGGGGAGGGAGGGGAGGTTCCCCCACCATCACTCCCCCACCACCACCACTGGCAGGGCCGGGGACTTGTGAGGAGGAGGAGGAGGAGGAGGAGGAGGAGGAGGAGAGCAGACAAAGGAGGGTGCCCCCCCCACAGTCCTGGGGGGGTAGAGGGGCAGGGAAAGAGTGCCTTCCTAGAGCGGCGGGGAAGGGAAGGGGGGGAGTGCTCCCTCCTCCGACCCCCCCAATAAAGGGCTCTGGAGAGCAAAAGGAGACCCCCCCCACCCCAGAAGGAGGAGGAGAAGGAGGAAGGAGGTCTCTGCAATGGGAGGGGGAGGCATTGCTATTGGGGGCGGGGGAGGAAGGGATGCCTTGGGGGAGGAGGGGCGTCGAAGGGGGGCTAAGGAAGAAAGAGAAAGGGGCTTTGCTGATGAAATCCATTGGGGGGGGGTCCCAGGAGAGAAGCACCCCCCAGACACTGGGGGGGGGGTCCGGAGGGAGAAGGAGGCGTCAAGTTGCCCCCTCCCTCTAAGCCCCCCATCACTCCTCCTTCCTTTTCTCTCGCCCCCTTGATATGGAGATGGAGGAGGGGAGGGAGGGAGGGGGAAACACTGAACACCCCCACTTGGAGGAATCGGGGCCGATCCAGGCAATTAAAACAAAACAACCTCCTCCTTCCCTTTCTCGCCCCCCAAAGGAAAAAGGAGGGTGGGAGCAGCTTTTAGGGCCGGACTAACGGGAGGGAGGGAAGGTTGTCTTGTTTCTTTAATAGATTTCCCCCAGGAGCGCTCCATGGAGGGGGGGAGGGAATGGTGGGAGGGGGATCATGGGAGGAAGAATGGGATGGGGGGCTTGACTGGGAGGGAGAGAGGGAAGGAGGGGGTGTCCCATGTCTGCAGACCCCCCAACAAGATATACTGCCCCCATGGAACCATTTAGCTAAATGGGAGCAGTATTGCTGAGGATAATTGCCCAAGCCCAGTGATCACCCATCAGCCATTCTCCCACTCCCGGCCAGACTGTAGGAAATTCAGAGAGGAGTACAGAGGAGCCGTTCTTTGTTCAGGAGGCGGGGGGGCAGGCTCCCCCTTTTCCAGATATGACAGTGTGGACTGGGGTGGAAGGAACTGCATGAGGATGGGGCTAAGAGTACAAGGGACTAAGGAGGAGGGGGGGTTAGAAGGGAGGGGCTAAGAAGGAGGGGGGTAGAAAGGAGAGGGGGTTGCGAACTGGATGCCCCACAACATGGCTAGGACCATGATATGGGGGGGGGGTGAGGGGGCAGGAAATAAACAAGAAACTGGGTGAAGGACCATGTGGGTCCCCTGGCTGTTCGAATTAGGCCATATAGTGGGTCTAGAAGGGGGGGTAGCCTTCCCCCCTTTTCCACATCGGGGCTAGAATGTCCCCACCCCCGTGCAGAACCCTTAATCATCAAAAAGGGGGAGATGGGGGAAAAACACATGCCTTTTCTGAAAATGGAGAAGGCAGAAACATTATGGCCACTTTTTCAGGGCCATGCCAGGCGAGGATTAATCTAGCCATCCTTTAAAATTGAGGAGCTGAAGGGTGGTCTTCCCCAGAGCCAGCCCACTCATTTGGGGGTGGGGGCTTGCCTCTTTGTTTAATAGGCTTTTTTCTCAAGCTGGTGTTCGGAAGGAAAACATTAAGACACTAAATACACACATCTAGCAACCACAACATAACAAGGGGGAAGGCCTAGGATTCCAGCCTGGAATCCTGTGGCAGGGAGTTCCACAGACTAGCACCACGCTGGGTAAAGAAATATTTTCTTTTGTTTTTTCTCATTCTCCCAGCCCACAGTTTGAGTGGACATCCCCTAGTTCTGTTTTTTTGTGAGAGGAAGAAGAGCATCCCGCTACCCACTTTACTTATGGCCTGCTTTATTTTGTACGTCTGAATCATGCCCCCTCACAGGAACCTTTTCCCAGACTAAAGAGCCCCAAATGTTTTGGCCTTTCCTTATAAGGGAGGTCCTCCAGCCCAGTAATCATTCTAGTTGCTCTCTTCTGCACCTTTTCCAGTTCCATTATGTCTTTTTTGAGATGCGGTGACCAGAATTGTACACAATACTCCAGGTGCGGCCTATCGTTTTGTACAATGGCATTATAATGTTGGCTGTTTTATTTTCATTCCCCTTTTTGATAATCCCTGGCACAGCAGCAGAGAGGAAGGAGGTGGTGAGAGGAGCACACGGCCAAAGGGCAGAGAGCTAACTTCCTGTTCTTGCAGGAGCAAGGGGCGGAGTTTTAGCTTTAAATACCTGCTCCCAGCAGCACTAAAAAAAAAAAACTAAAAAATATATATAATTTCTTCTGGGTATAATTGAGCCAAGCTACTCCTGAGGAGGTCCTACACACATTAGCAAGTTAGCACTGGAAACTTCCTGACGTGCTTGCAGTTGGAGTAGAAGTGCTTTAGCAGCCCCTACACAGTTAGATTTTCAATAAACAACAAAAGAAGTAAAGAGTCTTACTAGATTATAAAAAAAAATAGTGCAAGTTTACATTTTTGAGACCTTCAATACATTTTATTGCACTTGCTAAAATGGAGTTGGAGGGAGCAGCTGTAGTTACCTGCAGTACTTGTGCCATGTTTGTTATCTTGACAGAGCGTGTGCAGAACTACATCTGCTGCAAGTGCAAGCTGGTGGCGCTATTGGAATAGAAGGTCCAGCAGCTGGAGGCTCGCCTATCCGACCAGCAACATATTAAGGAGCTTGAGCGGTTCCTGGACAGAGCGGAACAGACTATCCAGGTCCAAGAGGAGACAGGGCAAACTTCAAAGGAGGAAGTCACTCCCGCAACTCAGGAGGTGGATGGGTGGAGGAATGTGACTCAAAGGAGTAGAAGGCCAAGGCATCGCTCAGAGAGTCTCATCTTGCACAATCAGTTTGAAGCTCTTTCCCTCAGCACACCTCATGAGGCACACATAGAGGAAGAATTGGTTCCACCGGAGGATCTCTCCCTCATCACTATTGATGAGATACAAGATCAGGTACATGTTGATGACCAGGCTGCAGGAAAGAAGCTCATTAGCCGGGGTGGGGGTGGGGAGTCTGAGGCCGGGCCGGGCCTCGTTGCGGGCGGCGGCGGCGCCGGGTGAGCCGGGTGGGGGTGGGGAGTCTGAGGCCGGGCCGGGCCTCGTGTGGGGGCGGCGGCGGCGCCGGGTGAGCCGGGTGGGGGTGGGGAGTCTGAGGCCGGGCCGGGCCTCGTTGGGCGGCGGCGGCGGCGCTTCGGGTGAGCCGGGGTGGGGGTGGGGAGTCTGAGGCCGGGCCGGGCCTCGGTGGCGGCGGCGGCGCCGGGTGAGCCAGGGTGGGGGTGGGGAGTCTGAGGCCGGGCCGGGCCTCGTTGTGGGCGGCGGCGGCGCTTCGGGTGAGCCGGGGTGGGGGTGGGGAGTCTGAGGCCGGGCCGGGCCTCGTTGCAGGAGGCGGCGGCGGCGCTGCGGGTGAGCCGGGGTGGGGGTGGGGAGTCTGAGGCCGGGCCGGGCCTCGTTGCAGGCGGCGGCGGCGGCGCTCGGGTGAGCCGGGTGGGGGTGGGGAGTCTGAGGCCGGGCCGGGCCCGTTGCAGGTGGCGGCGGCGGTGGATGGCGCGCCGGGTGAGCCGGGTGGGGGTGGGGAGTCTGAGGCCGGGCCGGGCCTCGTTGCAGGTGGCGGCGGCGGTGGCGGCGGCGCTTGGGGGGGCCCGGGTGGGGGTGGGGAGTCTGAGGCCGGGCCGGGCCTCGTTGCAGGTGGCGGCGGCGGTGGCGGCGGCGCTCGGGTGAGCCGGGGTGGGGTGGGGAGTCTGAGGCCGGGCCGGGCCTCGTTGCAGGTGGCGGCGGCGGTGGCGGCGGCGCCGGGTGAGCCGGGGGGGGGGGTGGGGAGTCTGAGGCCGGGCCGGGCCTCGTTGCAGGTGGCGGCGGCGGTGGCGGCGGCGCCCGGGTGAGCCGGGTGGGGGTGGGGAGTCTGAGGCCGGGCCGGGCCTCGTTGCAGGTGGCGGCGGCGGTGGCGCGGCGCCGGGTGAGCCGGGGTGGGGGTGGGGAGTCTGAGGCCGGGCCGGGCCTCGTTGCAGGCGGGCGGCGGCGGCGCTCGGGTGAGCCGGTGGGGGGTGGGGAGTCTGAGGCGGGCCGGGCCTCGCGGGCGGCGGCGGCGGCGGCGGCGCGCGGGTGATCCGGAGTGGGGGTGGGGAGTCTGAGGCCGGGCCGGGCCTTGTTGCGGGCGGCGGCGGCAGCGGCGCTTCGGGTGATCCGGAGTGGGGGTGGGGAGTCTGAGGCCGGGCCGGGCCTCGTTGCGGGCGGCGGCGGCGGCGGCGGAGCTTGGGGTGAGCTGGGGTTGGGGGGGAGTCTGAGGCCGGGCCAGGCCTCGTTGCTGGTGGCGGTGGCGGCGGCGCTTCGGGTGATCCGGAGTGGGGTGGGGACTCTGAGGCCAGGCCGGGCCTCGCGCGTGAGGCAAGGCGGCGGCGGCTCCTCTCCTCCGGGCCCGGCCTCCTCCCTCAGCGGAGCGGCAGCCGCGGCAGTGGCAGCGGTGGGGGGGTGTCACCGGCGGTGGCGGCGGCCCCAATGGTGGCAGGCGGTTCCTCCTCCTCCGCTGCCGCTGCCGCTTCCAGCCGGCTGCAGCCCATGAGGGCGACGGTGCCTTTCCAGCTGAAGCCGCATGGCAGCCCCACGAGGAGTGGCAGCAGCGGAGGGGGGGTCGTCGTCAGTGTGCCACGCGCTGCGGCGGCGGCGGCCCCTCAACAACAACAACCGCTTCCTCCTCTTCCTCCTCCTCCGCCGCCTCAGGCTTCCTCGCGCGCCGCCAGCCCCATGCGGTCGACGCTGACCCACGGGGTGGCCACGCAGACACCCAAGGCCCTGGAGCAACAAATGGCGATACAGTGTACATTTTGGGCAATCCAAGCACAGTCTACCTGAAAGTCCCGGAATGATTTTTGCCCATGATATTGAATTCCAGATGGGGGGGGCGAAGTATCCCGAAATGGTGCTTGATCACACTACTTGAAGTATTTTATGGGCCGAGCATTTTGGGACCCACAACTGTTCATCTGATATCACATACCACCTCCTCATTAGTTTTTGATAAGTCCAATCTCTTTGCAAACTGTTCTCCAGAAAAGGAATCAGTCTAATTTTTGCTTCTAAACTTGAGCTAATCTTATCATTGCCATGCGTCTGGACTTCCAGACTGCATTTAGAAGTTGTAACAAAGTAACAGAATACACTACAGAGCTGCCCTCTAAAGACAGAAAAAAAATCTCACTCCTTCCATGGGGCTTTGTGTGCACACAAAATCAGAAAAGCATACTTGGAGTCTGTAAAAAAATGTTAATGTCCCTCCTCTTCATCAGAGTACAGATAAAGGGGTTTCTTGGGGTTCAGGAGACCAAGGGCTGGCGCTGCTAATAAAGCTTGTTTGATGTTTAAGAAACTTTTCCCCCTAGCTCTTGGCACTGAAATTTGAATGATTGATTGCTTCCGCTGGTCGTGGAGCTGGCTAGGCAGAATGCTTTATTTGCATTTTACTAGCCTTGCCTCTAAAAGCCTCAGACAAAAAAAATTCCTTTGCTCTCTTTCTTTCTCTAATCACAAAAATCCTACGCGACTTGGCACCTTGCCATTTCTTTTAAGGAGGCACGGAAAATTGTGTTTGATTTTAACTGAACAAAAGGGAGACTTTCTGCTATGTGTCTCCATTTATTTCCTATTGCATTCTTTGCTAGCACAGGCCAATTATTCCTAAAGGTCCCAAGCCAATCTAAGGACATAGAAGCCATGGAAATTCAGGGACTGGCTTTTGGGGGCTATTTTATTCCTTCGCTATGCACCCATTTTCCTGGTTGATGTAGTTTAATTTGAAGCATAATTACAATTCTTCTCACTGGTGTCCTGTGCTAGGAGGGTGGGCTTGCTTCAGGATAACACATTTACGTAAATGGTGTTTCGGGAAGTGCAACTTACTTTAAAATAACTACTTGCTTCAGGGTAAAAATATTTATTGGAATCTTTTCACCACTTTCCCTCTGTTCTTAAAATAGTAGACTCGCACAGTTTAGCGCTTTTTCTGTTAACATTTTAGAAGCTCTGACTTGAGTAATTAATGGCAGGGAACAGCATTTTTTGTTGGCTCTTGAAAACTTCCCTGTTTTAAATTGAACTGCCTTGTTGTTACAAATTTCCCATCTTCTTTTTGGTGGGGAAAAAAGCATCTGCATAGGTGGGCAGTTAGATTTTTTTTTAAAGAAAAGTGCCTTTTCCTCATGTCATGTGCCTTTACTTAGATGTCATCTGGACAAGGCACAGGCTGTTCTTAAATTTCATTGCTTCTTATAAGAAGGCATATATTTAATAGGACTTCCAGGTCCTTTCTGTGTTGATTCTATGAGATCATTAACCCTGCTTTTAACTATCTGGATTTTAGAAACAATGTCTCTGCCAATCTCCTCGTGTTCCACACAACAGACATTGTCCCCTAAAGCTATGCTGGATCTCCTAACCTCCTCGAAAATCTTCCGGATTTCCTCTGAATTAAATAAACCTCCCACAAGGTGCTGCACATCCTCATAAGTGGGCATGTACGCATTAAAATACTAGACATAGTTTCAAAGTTCTCATCAAGGTCGTCTTCTAAACTTGGCAGAGTGTTTTTCCCGTTCATAATGTCACTTGATGTAAACGGAACGTGCTGCATCGAATATGTGCTGGGACCCTGCTGATTTTTGGGGCAAGGGATCATACACTCGCCTTAGAGGCATGACTTTTGCCTGTTCCTCAATCTTCTTATTCTCAAGGAATTCCTCATGTCTCCTCATCATCTTCCTCATCTTTTTCATCTATTTTAGGGGTTCCTTTCCCTGCTTCAGGCTCATCCTTTGGAAGCTTGCCAGAAGGTCCTGACTGGGAGATCTTTAGATGTGGGAAGACTACCATCTTTTGGAGGGGAAGCGGGCGCTGGACCTGGAGGAAATGGTGCTGCAAAGGAGGAGGGCAACCACCGGAATCTCTGGAGGGATGGCTGTGGCATAAGGAGGTGGTGGGGTAAAGACATCATAATCTTCAGGACGGCTTTCTAAAGCTGCCTCTTTTTTTTTTTTAAAGCCAACAACTTGGCCTGTGGTGGCAATTCTCTACAAAATTGGATCCATGAGGGATTTTTCTTCACATTTCCTTTCCAAACCTCAATATAAGGAATGTGTTTGGGGCAGTTCTTAAGAATTTTTAACCACAGTTGCCTGATGATGCTCTTATTAAAAGTCCTTTGAGCTGGCCAATCCACATGCTCTATTTGACATAAAGTCTCCATCCTTTCCTTCTTCATTTTGATGCCAAAGTCATAATTCTTGGTGGCCGTATGCCAATTCAAAAGGAAACACTCTAATGGAGTTGAGGGTTTGCTAGAGTTCTGCCCCATAATTTTTGATGATTTTATTTAAGCTATTTTCCTATATTTCTCCCACACAAAGCCACTGTACCCACTCCTAAAATCTTTAAACAATTTTTCATACACACACCATTTGATTCTGGCTATGACCTGGACAGTCGCCTGTGACAGGAAATGCGTAACCCGGACTCGCTCGGCCAAAGGGAATCTAATCCCCAGCCATTCCACGCACTCACACATTCACTGGGTCAGTGGCCACACAAATCACCCACATTTCAAAACCACCTCCCCACCTAGTCTGTTTCCCCCTACCTATTAAAAACCTTTTTTCCACTAGTCTACTTTTGACAGCTGAGAGCTCCTTCCCGCTGCCCATACCAAACAAATTCCCTTATTTCACACGGGATGTTAGGACATGCACTGCCCTTCTCCTCCCAAAAACCTCAGAACCGCCGTTCTGTTACCCTTTTACACATTAGGGGCTCAACCCCAAAATTAAGAAACTTAGAGACAAATTCTCTTCCCATTCTGGACCGGTCCAATATCTTACCAAATCTCTTAAGAGGTTCCTCTCCAGCCGGCTAGCATTTTCTCCCCAAGCGAAAACCGTCTCCGCCACCACGTTGAACGAAAATATTCCCCTTTTCAAGTGGAAAGGTGTGCACTGGAGCTCTTCGTTCACCGCTGGCTGTTCGGCACGCTTGGCTTGGCCCCTCGCTCCAAAAAGGGAGGGCAATCCCAGCACGAGCCCCCAGATGAAAGCTACACCCCGGATTACCTTGCCGCTATTACCCGAGCCGAGGGCTGAAATAATACGCCAAGGGTCAAAGATACGGAGAAAAGACTTTAATTCTGTTGCAACAGGGCGCCCAGCTGAATTCCTTCGGAAAAACTGGGGCGAAGGACATGAAAACTTTTACAGTCTTTA